>JARQOD010000446.1:0-152906 GCA_033576555.1 Oophaga sylvatica | reverse complement strand
GGGGGGGGAAGTCGGTGAGGAGGGGATGGGGGGGGTAGTGGGTTTGGGGACGGAGGTTTGGGGGGGGTACCCGGGGGGGCGGATGGTGGGGGGAAACGTGGGGACGGATGGGGGGGAAATTTTCGGGGGGGACGGTTTGGGGGGGGGTAGGGTGAGGACGGGGGGGGGGGATTAGGGGGGAGGAGGGTTTTTGGGGGGGAGTAGGGGTGAGGAGGGGGGGGGGGGGAAAAAGTCGGTGGGGGCGGAGGGGGGGGGGGTATTTGGAGGAGGAGGGGGGGGGGAGTAGTCGGTGAGGAGGGAAAAGGTGGGGGGAGTATGGGGAGGAGGTTTGGGGGGGGGGTTTTTATGGGAATTGGGGGGGGGATAGTGGGGGAGGAGGGTTGGGGGGGATGTGGGGGAGGGGGGGGGGGGGGGGGGGGAGGAGGGGGGGGGGAAAAAGTGGGGGGGTCGTGAGGAGGAAAGGGTTTGGGGGGTTTTGTGGGGGGGGAAAACGGATGGGGGGGGAGGGGGGGGGTTTTGTGAGGGGGGGGTTTGGGGGGAGTAGGGGGGAGGGGGGGGGTTAGGGTGGGGACGGGGGGGGGGATTTGGGGGGGTCTGTGGGGGGGGGGGTTCGGGAGGCGGAGGTGGGGGGAAAAAAAGTCGGGGATTTGGGGGAAAAGGAGGAATGGGGGGGAGGTGGGGGTTTCGGGAGGAGGTTTGGGGGGGGTTTAGTCGGGGGGGGGCGGATGGGGGGGGGAGTAGTCGGTGAGGGGGGGGAGGGTGGGGGGTTTGGGGGGAAAAGGGGAGGGGGGGAGTAGTCGGTGAGGGGAAAGGGGGGGGGGGGGGTTTTCGGGGGAGGTCTAGGAGGATTTTTGGGGGGAGAATTTCGGGGGGGGGGGTTTTTGGTGGGGGAGAAAAGGGTGGGGACGTGGGGGTGGGGGGATTGGGGGAGGCCCGTGAGGAGGGATGGGGGGGGGGTAGCCCCGGTGGGGAGGTGGGGGGGGGGGGGGGTGGGGGAGGTCGGTGAGAGGGGAAGGTTTGGGGGGATTTTGTGGTGAGGGGGGTGGGGGGGGATTGGGGGGTGGTAAAGGCGGATGGGGGGTAGTGGTAGGGGAGGGGGGGGTAGGGGGAGGCGGAGGTGGGGGGTAGCCCGGGGGGGTCAAAGGAGGAGGGGGGAGTGCCCGGGGGGGGGGTTTGTGGGGGAAGGTGGGGGGGGTTCGGGGGGGACAGAGGTGGGGGAGTATCAGGGGGTTTCTGTGAGAACGGATAGGGGGGGATAGTGGGGGGAGGACGGGGGTGGGGGGAGTAGTCAGGGGGGGTCGTGGGGAAACGGATGGGGGGGGGATAATTTCCGGTGAGGACAGATGGTGGGGGGGGTATTCAGGGGGTTTCTGTGGAAGGATAGTGGGGGAGTAGTCGGTGGGGAAAAGGGGGGTTGGGGGGAGTAGTCAGGGGGGGGTCTTTGAGGACTTTTTGGTGGGGGGAAAGTATTCGGTGGGGGACGGATGGGGGGGAGAGTATTTTTGGTGAGGACAATGGTGGTTAGTAACGGGGGAGGCCCTGGGGGAAGGAGGGTGGGGGAGTTTTCGGTGAGAACGGATGGGGGGGGGGAGTATCCGGGTGAGGTCTGTGAAGAGGGAAGGGTGGGGGGAGAGTCGGGGAGGACGGATGTTGGGGGAGTTTTCGTGGAGGGACGGATGGGGGGGGAGTATTTGGGTGAGGACGGATGGTGGGGGAGTTGTGGCGGGGAAAAGGGTGGTGGGGGAGTAGTCATGAGGACATGGTGGGGGGAGAGTTAGGGGGGGGTCGTGGGAGGGAGGTGGGGGGGGTAGTCGGGGGAGGTCCGGGAGGACGGAGGGGGGGATAGTCGGTGGGACGATGGTGGGGGGAGGTCGGGGGAGGACGGATGGTGGGGGGAGTAGCGGGGGGAGGTCGGGAGGACGGATGGTGGGGGGGTATCGGTGGGGGGGATGGTGGGGGAGGGGGTCGGTGAGGAGGGGGGGGGGGATAGCAGGAGGACGGTGGGGGGGGAGAGTATTGGGGGGGAGGTGGGTGAGGGGATGGTGGGGGGTATCGGGGGAGGGAAGGTGGGGAAGTTTGGGGGTCGAAACGACAAACCACTTCCTCCAGTCACCCCAAAAATTAGATATAAGCAGGGGTTAACCGTTTAAAGAATGAGTAGACAATAGGTGGTTCAAACTTCAGAGCATGTTTAGGGGCTGTATGCGGGCCCCAATCCAAAAAGTAGCTTTTTATTTCTCAAAGGGATTTCTACCGGAGAGGGTGGAGTAAGGGTGGATGGGGGCGGGGAGGTAATAAAATAAATTTATGGACATGCCCAGTTTTGGCCCCCCCCTAGGGGTCACATTCCCTTTAGGTTTAAAATCCGGCAAGCGGTGCAATCCCATTCCCCCAAAAAGGTGGGGCAGTCCGAAAATTTTTTGGAGACAGATAGGGGGTACTGTCATTTGAATAAGTTTAATCTAAAAAAATATTTTTTTAAAAGGAAAATTTGTTTTATTTGACTATCAAAGAAACAAAGTATTAAAAAATATTTTATAAAGGAAAAAAATAGCAAAAACCCCAATGTAAAAAAATAAGATAAAAATTTTTTTCCCCCTTTTGACAAAGAATTGGGGGAGGGGGGGGGGGGAGTTTTCGTGAGGAGAAATGGGGGGGGGAGTAGTCGTGAGGAGGGATGGGGGGGGGAATTATCGGTGGGGGGGGGGGAAAGGTGGGGGAGTAGTCAGTGAGGACGGATGGGTGGGGGTAGTCGGGGGGGGTTTTGAGGACGGGGGTTTGGGGGAGTGGGGGGGGGGGAGGTGGAGGTTTGGGGGGGAGAAAGTGGGGGGGAAAGGGGGGTGGGGGGGGGAGTTCGGGGTAGTTCGGGGCAAAAGGGGGGGGGAGTAGTGGGGGGGAGGAGGTGGGGGAGTTTTTGGGGGAGGCGGTGGTGGGGGAGTAGTTGGTGAGGACGGAGGTGGGGAGGTCGGTGGGGACGGAGGGGGGGGGGAAATATGGGGTGGGAGGATGGTGGGGGGGTAGGGGGGGAGGTCGGTGAGGACGGATGGTGGGGGGGTATTGGGGGGGGTCGGTGAGGGGATGGGGGGGGTGCCCGGTGAGGCGGATTGTGGGGGAGGGGGGTGAGGAAGGCTGATGGGGGTAGTCGGGGGACGGATTTTTGGGGGGAGGTCGGGAGGGAAAAAAGGGTGGGGATAGTCGGTGAGGACAAATTTTTGGGGAAGTATGGGGGGGGAGGTCGGTGAGGCGGATGGGGGGGGGACCCTTCGGTGAGGGATGGGGGGGAGTACGGTGGGGAAACGGATTGGGGGGGTGCTGGGGGGGCCCGTGAAAAAATTTATCCCCCGGGTGAGGAGGAAAGGTGGGGGGATTTGGGGGGGGGATCGGTGGGGGGGGGGGTAGTCGGTGGGACGGAGGGTGGGGGGGAGTGGGCCGGGGTTTTTGGGTGAGGACAGATGGGGGGGAGTAGTCGGGGGGGATGGGGGGGGGAAAAAATTGGTGGAGGGAGGGGTGGGGGGGATATCGGGGTGGTTGGGGTGGGGACAGAGGGTGGGGGTAGTCGGGGGGGGAAAGGGGGGGATTTGTCGGGAAAAAAAAGTCCTGTGGGCGGAAAAGGGGGGGTGGGGGGGGTTTTCGGGGGGGGTCGGAGGGGGGGGGGGTTTTAAGTCGGGAGGACGGATGGTGGGGGGGATATGGGGGTAGTGGGTGAGGACAGAGGGGGGGGGAGTGTCGGGGGGGATGGTGGGGGGGTAGTGGGGGGACGGATGGGGGGGGGAGAAATTTGAGACGGATGGTAGGGGAGTAGTCGGCGGGAAAGGGGGTTTGGGGGAGTAGCGGGGGAGGATGGTGTGGGAATTTAGTCAGGGGAGGTCGTGGGACGGAGGGGTTGGGGGAGTATTTTCCGGGGGGGGGGTGAGGACGGATGAGGGGAGTTTTCGGTGGGGAAAGGGGATGGTGGGGGGGTTTATGGGGGGGTCGGTGAGGACGGAGGGGGGGGGGAAAGTATTGGGGGAGGTCGGTGAGGGGGGGGGGGGGGGTTTTGGGGGTGGGGGGGGGAAAGGGGGGGGGGAGTAGCCCGGGGGGGACGGATGGTGGGGGGGGTTTTCGGTGAGGACGGAGGGTTTGGGGGGAGTAGCGGGGAAAGTTCGGGAGGCCAGAGGGGGGGGGAAAGTATCGGGGGGGAATGGGGGGGGTATTGGTGAGGACGGTGGGGGGGGAGTAGGGGGGGGTTCGGTGAGGACAAAAGGGGGGGATAGTCCGGGGGAGGAGGGGGGGGGGAGTAGGGGAAAGGCTGTGAGGGGGAAATGGGGGGGAGTAGTCGGGGGGGAGGTGGGAGGGGGGGGGAGTAGCGGTGGGACGGGGGGGGGGGGGGAGAAAGTCGGGGTTCGTTGAGGAAGTTTTGGGGGGGGTTTTGGGGGATTTTTGGGTGGGGGATAGTCGGGGGGGAGGGAAAGGGGGGGGAGTAGTTGGTGGGGGACGGATGGAGGGGAAAGTCCGAGGCGGTTTGTGGGGGGGGAGTAGTGGGAACGGGGGGTTTGTGGGAAGAAAGCAGGGGACCCCCCCCTGGGGGGGAGGGGGGGATATCGGGGAGGTCGGTGGGGACGGGGGGGGGTAGTCGGTGAGGCGGATGGGGGGGGGAGTATTTCCGGGGGAGGTGGGTAGGAGGAATGGGGGGGGAGTTTTTTTGGGGGGTCGGGAGGGGGGAGGTGAGGTTTATTTCGGTGGGCCGGAGGTGGGGGAAGACGGAAAGGCGATGGGGGTTTTTTTTCGGTGAGGACGGAGGGGGGGGGGGGGCCGGTGAGACAGAGGGGGGGAAAGTAGTCGTGGGACGGAAGGGGGGGGAAGTAGGGGGGAGGTCATGGTGGGGGAAAAGTGTCGGTGGGGACAGATGGGGGGGAGTACCCGGTGAGGAGGGAGGGGGGGGGGGGAGTAGTAGGGGGAGGTCTGGAAAAACAGAGGGGGGGGAGTGCGGTGGGACGGGGGTTTTGGGGGAGTAGCCCAGTGAGGAAGGAGGGTGGGGGAGGGGGGGGTTGGGAGGGAAAGGGGGGGGGGATTTTTTTGGGGGGGACGGAGGGGGGGGGGGGAAAAAAGTCGGGAGGAGGGGGGGGTTGGGGGGGAGTGGGTTTTGAGGGGGATGGTGGGGGGGTGAATAAATTTTAAGTAAAAATGCGTCTTGTGTTTTGGGGGGGGCGATAAAATACCGGACGGGGGTTTTGAAAAAAAAAGGTCTTTTTTTTTTTAACAAGGGAAAAAAATACACACAGTGCAATACGAAGAGGAGACACGCGGCCAGAGAATTTAAAGGGCTCAGCAATTTTTTCCCACAACGGGTTTGGGGGGATCTTTTTTTTGTTCCCGTAACCCAAAGCAAAGGGTTTCCTTTTAAAAGAGCAGGGTTCCAGGTCCCAAAGGTTCCAGAGTTCCTCAAAAGGAATGTTTTGAGTACAAACCCCCAAAGGGGTTTCCCAGGAGCCCCAGGTCGGGGGTTCACTAAAGGTAGTTTTCTAAAACACTGATTCCCCTCAGCTGTGGCTGCTTAAAAAAAAAGAGGGAAAAATAGGGAGGGAACAAAAAGGGGGGGAAAAAACCCCATACTGACTGAGGGCAAAGAAGCTGAAAAAAAGAAGAAAGAAAAATGGTGCCCGGAAAAAAAAACGATTTTTCAAAAACTGAAAAAGAACCTTCCCTTCTCCCCTTAGGGAAAAACCCCCGAGGCCCCTCGAGGGGGCTTGCGGGGCCCCCTCTGATGAAACGGGCAGAAAAAAACGAGGAGCTTTTAACGTTATTGATGGTTCCCAGAGTTGTCCCCCCAGGGGCCCCCCTGTTTTAAAATCAAAATTGAACTGATTTCTGTAAAACCGGAAATTTAAAAAAATTCTTTCCACAAAAATTTTTTCCCTGACCATCGACAAGCACTGGTAAGGGCAAGGAGAAAAAAAACCGGGAAAGTTTTGGGTGTTGAAAACCTTTTGAGGGATCATAAAGCGGGGTTTCTCATAGTTTAGGCATTTGAAGACGACAACCCCCGGATTTAATTTTATGTTTTTGGGGGCCCCAATGTTTTATGTCCCTTTTTAGACATGGAATCCTTTTTTTAAAAGATTTCGGGTTTACACCAGACCAGGCCCTCCTCCTTGAAAGCGGGGGGGGGGTTTTTAAAAATTTTTTATCTCCCGGTTTTCTTGTACCTTTCCTGACCCAAAAACCAAAATTTTTCCCCCCTTTAAAGATCCATATTCTTCTTAAAGACGTGTTTTTTTTCCGCCATCGTTAAAGGCGTCGGGGGGGAAAAAGGGGAAGAATGTTGGAGATAAAATTGGAGTAAAAAGGAGACTGCTTAGTGGAGGCGTTTGAGGTTTTTAAAAAAGAGAACTCAGCCAATGGAAAGTAGATCCACCCCCCAAAATCCGTGGTGGGAGAAAAAAGCGGGGAAAACGCTCCAGGGTCTGTTGGTTCGTTCGTCTGTCCATTTGTCCCCGGGATGAAAAGAGAAAAAAAGGTTTACTTTTTTCCAATGCTGCACAAAAAATTTTTGGGCCCAAAAACCCAGAAGTGAATTTTGCAAACCCCTCATCCGAAAAAACCCCATCCCCCGGGATTTTTTAAGCGAAAAAACCCCCCTTAATCATCAATTGTTCTGTTTTTTTTTTGGGGAAAACCGACACAAGGGGGGAAAAAGAGTCCTTGTTAACGGTTTTAACCACCACGAATGGGGTTCTTCCCTTGAGAGGTTTTGGGGGCTCCCAAAAGAAAATCCTAAAAAAGGTCCCCAGGGGGGGACGGGGTGGAAAGGGGTAAAAGCCAGGGTTGGTGAGGAGCGAGGTTTTTTGCATTTGCACAGACCTCACTGAAGTGACAAAATTTTAAAACACCTTCCTGCAAGTGGGGGCCCCCAAAAAAAACGAGAAAAAAATTTGTGTCTTTAAAAATTCCTCATCCCAGCTATCTTGGAATGGGAAAAAAGTTGCAAAAACCCCTCAATTGCTGTTTCGGGGGTATACAGACTTTTCCCAAAAAAACCAAAAAACCCCCCTTTTAAAGAAAGCTTACGTCCCTTTGGGGGGGTTTTCCCCAAAAAAGGGAAAAACCGGGAGGGGTCTTTCCTTTTATTCCTTTAAAAAAAGGGCTGATTATAAAATTTCCCCGGGGGTTAGAGTTTAGGAAGAATAGTCTTAGGGGACAAGTGGCCCGGGGCTCTGCTGAAAAATTCCTAAGAGGCATCACCCCTTTTCCCTTGCGCGATCCTGGTCTAAAGAAATGACAAAATTTTAAAAAATTTGGGTTTTAAAAAAAATCCCGCGACCCCGGGGGGGAGTCAGGACTTAGCCAAAAGATAAATTCAAGGTTACGTGGTCTTTTCCCCGGGCGACTTTTTGCTGGCATCTCCCCGAAGAAAAGGGGTCTCCATTCTTTTTTGGGCAATAATTTCCAAAAAAACCTCTATTGCCCCCCAAAAATGTTTTCCCCCTCACCGAAACCCCAAACTGGAAAAGAAGGCCAGGGGGGCAAAATTCTTTCACCTGTTCTCCCCGAAAAAGGGATGCTCCAAGGACAGTCGGGGAAAAAAACCACCCCCTTTTTAAAGAAGGGGAATTTCCCGGGTTTTGGTTTTTCCCAAAAATATTGCGGTTGGGGGAAATTTTTTTTAGGGAAAGGGGGAAAAGCTCCTGGGCTTGGGGGGGTCCAGGAGAACCAGTCTTTTTCCGGGTAAAATTGGGGGAAGGGGACACTAACCCCCAGGAGAAATTTTCCCAATTAAAATCTATGAAAAGGGGGGAAACCCCCTGAGGCTGCCCCCCCCTTTACATTTTAGGACTTGGCCAATCCTTGATGCTTGGGGCTTGCTTCCACCCTAAAATTCCCCCCTTTTGAAAACAGTAAACCCCCGAAATTGAATTTGGTCCTATTTGGGAAATTTACCCTTTTTTAAGTTTGATGTAAAGAAAGGGTTTTTTGGGTTTTTGACGTTCCAGACCATTTTTCACATGTCCATGATGTTCCTCTTGGATTTAAAAAAATTAGAATATCACCCCAAAAAAACACCACAAGTTTTCAAGGGGAAACCCAAAAATGTCTTTTACCAAGTTTTGGGAAAAAGGGGGTGGGGCGGTTTAAACCCGAAAAAAAAGGCATAACTAGATTTTTTAAAGTGTCCATGGGGGACCAAGCAGTCTTCCTTTTACCCCCGGGGGCTAATCGGACCAAAAAAAAGGCCCCACGGGACCCAAAATTTTGAGAAAATTTTGGCATGCCGCCTCTCTCCAATAACTCAGGGATTAAAGGCAATGGTAAGGGGTTTTTTTAAAAGAAAACCCTTTTTGAGTTTTCCCCCCAAAATCCCCAAAAGAAAGGGCTCAAATCCACTTTTTTTCACAAAGAAGATGGGGCACCTGCAGGGGAAAGAAGAGGGGCGTAGAACCCCCCTTTGGGTGTTTTTTTGTCTTGGAACCCCTTTAAAAAAGGGCCCTTTGCTCACCCCCCCCGGGGAAATCTTACCAAAAGGACCCTTTCCCAGGGAATAATTCAATTGGACCAAACAAAAGGACGGTGAGGGGAAAACTGGTCACGTTCTTTTTGGGCACATAAACCACAAGTTTCCCGGTATACGCTGGTAGTTCAGGGCTGACATTTTTTCCCCTTTTGGAACAGAGCAAGCTTTAAAACTTCTGGACCATTTTGTTTTCTCTGGAAAGTGTAAATTTTTCCCTTGGGGGCCCCCTTTAAAGGGGGGGTTTTTGACCCCGCCCGCCATGGACCCCCAGAATAATGGGAAAGTGGGGAAAGAATAAGCAAAAAGGGGCATTTTTTTGAAAGAAACTTCCCCCCAAAAAGGGCCCCCAAAGGCCCCGTTTCCTGATCCACGGGCCAGAGGGGGCACAGGGAGCCATCCCTTTTCCCAAAATTTTTCGGGGGATAGCCTTCTTCACTGAACGTACCCCTTTTTTCAAAAAGGAGCTCCAAAAAATTCCCACTTGCCCCTGAGTGTCATAGCAGAGCTAGACACCCAACTGAGTCCCCCCGATTTGAGGAAAGGAAGAATGAGAATTGTTTTTCCTACAACTCAGCTGGGACCCCTGAGGAAATTTAAAAAAAATTGGCTTTACCAGTCTCGTCCTCAGAATAAGGAGTTTAAGCCGAGAAATAAATATTGTTGCTGCAGATCTCTCTGGAGCCTGGGCTCGGCCCTTTCAGTTTCCCTTTTTCCCCCAAAAATAAAGGTTGCTGCAGTATTTTACGAAAGGCTGGGGCGTTTTAATAAAGCCCCCTGTTCCCCACAATAAAACTAGTTTCCCCCAAAAAAACGATGTTTTTTGCGGCAACAAACCCCCGTCTTTGTAAAGAGTCTATGATGGGTTGGGTTCGGGTTTCCCCGTGTGATCCACAAAAATTTTCCTTACTGGGGGGAAAGGTGGAAAAGGTTAGGGTGATTGCTTTCGAACCTCCTTTGCCTCGTTCAGTCCCCAGCATCAAAAGGATGCGAGTTAAAAAGTCACCTAAGATGGGAGGGTCCACAGCAAGTTCCCCTTAATTAGGGAGAAACCCCTTTGAAAAATGTTTTTTGGGGGGAACGTCCCAGGGGAATGGGCCCCCCCCTAATTTTCCAAAGGGGCTATTCGGTCCCGAGTGCTTACCTTGGCGCAAATAACCCCATGGTGCTTCAGCGTTCCCCCTCATTGGGGTCATCAAACACCTGCCCCATGGCTAAAAAAAAAAGCACAAAAGACCAAACTTCATCCTCATCTAAACAGAGGTTTGCCCCATCAAAGTTTTGGAAGAAATAATTATAGTAAATTAGAGTTCGGGGAAATTGGAAGATGTGCAAAAAAAAAATTTTCATTGGTTAATAAATCCCCAAAAAAATTTTCCCTTCCCGCCCCCCCCCAAAAGAAAAGGGGGCAATTTTGGGGAACCCAGAACCGGGGCACGGTGGGCCTGGCCCGCTCCTCTAGAACCTCAATCCTGGGTCGAATCCTGGGCACTGCCAAACACTTGCAAATTGTGTTTTGTGGGTCCTTTGGTTTGTAAAAAAGGGTTTTTTTTAAAATCTTAAAAAAAATGCAAGGATATTATCAAACTCCGAAATTCCTTTATGGGGGGCCTCCTTTTTTTCCCGATTTTAAGACGGAGACGGGGAAAGGGGGGGAAAAAAAAAAATAATAGTGTTTACCTGTGTAACCTGCAAAAAAAAAAATTAAGGGGAAATGCTCACCTGGAAGGTTGTAGAAGTCAACCACTTATCACAGAAAGTTAAAAGGACACTGTTTTTCCACGTTACAGAACCAAAAAGGGAAAAAAAAAAAAAAAAAAAAAAACAATAGTGTTTACCGTGGTAACACTGCAGAAAAAAAAACTTAAGGGGAATTTTCTCACCGGAAAGGTGTGAGAAGTCCAACCACTGTCACACGAAAATAAACCGGACGCGATTCCACAGTTCAGCGACACACCTTCCCGACCCGGAAACTAACGTTTTGGCTTTAGAATCTTGAAAAAGAAAAAAGTACATTCATATAGCCTTGTGCTTGGGTGCGATGAAAATACTGAGACAAAGGTTTTTATATAGAAAGTTTGTATTATTTATACAAGTTGGGAAAATAGTCACCAGTTTGCAGTACGAACAGGAGAACAGAGGCCAGAGTAACTTAATCAGCAACACTCCCAAACAGATTTGGATCTTTTTCTCTGACCCTAAACCAGCAAACGGGATCTTTTCAAAGAGCAGGGTTCCCGAGTCCCCCAAGTTTTCCAAAATTCCCAGTAGGGGAATAGCTGGATACAAAGCCAAGGTTCCGGGGCAGGTCCAGGTTACTGAGGTAGATTTTAAACACTGATTTTCTCAGCTTTTGGGGGCTTAAGAAGCAAGGGGAAAGAAAAGGGGGGAACATGAAAACTGGAAACTCATACTGCTGAGGGAAGATGTGCAGCAAGACGAAAGCAAAAAGGGGGGGACGGAAAAAAAGGTTTAAGAACATGTAAAAAACCTTACAGGGGGAGTGTCGGGGAGGAGGTGGGGGGGAGTACCCCGGAGGACGGATTGTGGGGGGGAGTAGTGGGGGGCGGTGGTGGGGGGGTAGTCGTGAGGACGGATGGTGGGGGGGGTAGGGGGGGGGGGCGGTTTGGGGGGGGAGTGCGGGGGAGGATGGTGGGGGGTAGTCGGGAGGGGATGGTGGGGGGGGTACCCCGGGGGGGGGTTTGAGGGGTGGGGGGGGAGTTCGGGAGGACGGGGGTGGGGGGGGGTCAGGGGGAGGTTTGTGAGGGGGAGGTGGGGAGTTCGGTGGAGGTTTTGGGGGGAGTATCGGGAGGGGATGGTGAGGGGATAGTCAGGGGGGTCTGTGAGGACGGTGGGGGGGTTGAGGGGGGGCGGATGGGGGGGGGAGTAGCGGGGAGAGGTTGGGACGGGGAGGTGGGGAGTATGGGGGGGAGGAAGATGGGGGGGTTATAGCAGGGGGGGCTGGTGAGGAGGGGGTGGGGGGGGGTAGGGGGGGGACAGATGGGGGGGGGAGTGTCAGGGGGGGAAAAATTTTTTGGGAACGGATTGTGGGGGATAGGGAGGGGGGGGGGGGGAGTAGTCAGGGGGGTTTAAGGTTTTGGGGGGTATTTTCCCTTAGGGGTGGGGGGGGAGAGCGGTGAGGAGGGGTTTTGGGGGGGTAGTGGGTGAGACAAATGGGGGTGAGAGTGGGGGGGGCGGGGGGGACGATGGGGGGGGGAGAGTCGGGGGAGGATGGGGGGGGGGAAGGGGTGGAGGTGTGAAAGGATGGTGGGGGGATGTGTGAGAGGGGATGGGAGGGGGGTTTGGGGGGGGGGTGGGGGGGATAGCGTGAGGGGGGGTTTTGGGGGGGTTCGGGGGGGTGGGGGGGGGGAGTATCGGGGGGAAAATTGGGGGGGAGTCGGTGAGGCGGATGTGGGGGGGAAAGTCGGGGGACCTGGTTGGGGGGTAGTCGGTGAGACGGATGGGGGGGGTAGTCTTTTAGGAGGATGGGGGGGGGAAAACGGTGGGGACGGAGGTGGGGGAGTGTTGGGGCGAGGGGGGGGAGGTCGGTTTGAGGGGAGGTGGGGGGGTTTTTCGTGGGAGGATGGTGGGGGGAGATCGGAGGACGGAGGGGGGGGGGGGAGTATGGGAGGATGGATGGGGGGGGAGTATTGGTGAGGGGGGGAAGGGGGGGATAGAGGGGGGTCTGTGAGGGGGGGAGTGGGGGGGTGTCGGGGAAAAGGGTGGGGGGAGTTGGGGGAGGTTGGAGGACGGATGGGGGAGTAATCGGTGAGACGGAAGGTGGGGGGAGTTTTTTGAGACGGATGGGGGGGGAAGCAGGGGGGTTGAGGACGGATGGTGGGGAGATCGGGAGGAGGTTTGGGGGATTGGGGGAGGTCTGTGAGGACGGAGGGGGGAGTATTGGGGGTGAGGCTTTTGGGGGGGGGAAATCGGGGGGTCTGTGAGGAGGTGGTGGGGGGAGATTCGGTGAGGCCGAGGGGGTGGGGGAGTAGTCAGGGGGTTTTGTGAGAAGTAGTGGGGAGTAGGGGGGAGGCGGAGGGTGGGGGGAGTAGTCAGGGGAGGTTGTGGGCGGATGGGGGGGGTAGTCAGTGAGGACAATGGTGGGGAAGTAGTTGGTGAGGAGAAGGTGTGTAGTAGTCGGGGGGGGGGTCGTGAGGAGGGGGGGGGGGTAGTGGGGGGAAACGGAGGTGGGGGGGTATTCGGGGGGGGTCGGAGATGGAGGTGGGGGGAGTTTTTTCCCCCCCAACCCCACGGGAAATACTTTTGTCGTTAATTAGGAGGGTTTTTTTTCCCGGTTTGCGGGCCGACCCACTTGCGGAGTGGCTCCGGGGCTGTGAAAGGGACCCCCCCTGTGGGTTTCCTGACCGGGTAAAAGCCGTCCGTTTTTTTGCAAAGTCCTCTGCTGGTGCATATTACTACGTGTGGGGGCAGCCCCCTTTTTGGGGTTTCCCCCTCTGTGTTAGCTTTTGGTCTGCATGGGGGCCCGGGCCCCCACCCTTTCCGTTTTTATGTGGTTTGGGGTTTACTAAATTTTCCTGCCCCCCCCCTTGCTGTGAAGCAGCTATAAAAAAAATTTCCCCCACCCTAGGGGGCGCCCCCCGGCTTCACTTTAATCCCCCTTTGAATCCCGAACCCTACCCGGGGGGTTTTTGGTGTTCACCCCTGTTGAATTTGATCCTCGGGGGGAGTTTTTTTCCCCCTTTTCCCCGCTTTTGTCTTTTTTCCCCATCCGGGGTTAACCCCCCGGGTACCGGAATTTTGAACTGTTCTTGTTTTTTCCGCCTAGCGGGGGTGATTCCCCCCGATCGCCTTCCCGGGGGGGGTGTTTCCGGCCTGTTTGCTGTGTCAAATTCCTAAACCCCTACCCCGGATCAAACCCCTCCCAAAAGTTGAACTGTTCTTGTTTTTCCCCCTATGTTGGGGCTGTTACCCGACCCCCCCTTCCTGGAGGCTGTATTCCAGGCCGTTCCTGTTTGTTAATTACCTGAAACCCCTGTCCGGGAAATCGCACCCGACCTGAATGCAAAACTGTTTTTTTTTTCCCCCATGCTGGGGGCGTTTCCCAACCCCGGGTTCTGGGGGCTTATACCCAAAGGCCCCGTTCCGCTGGTCTAATTCCCTGAACCCTGATTTTTGGGTAAAAACTTTTTACGTGTTAAATTTTTGGGGGCCTCTGTTTTAAAAATTCCCCGGAAATCCGCTGAGTCCAGAACCCTGTGCCTAAATGTAATCCTTGCTTTTAAAAAGGGGTTCATTTTTGGGAAAGGGGAGTCCGGGGTGCGGGGTTTTTCTTTACTCTGTCTCGTTCTGTGAAATCCCGGCCAGCTCCCTTTTAGTTGGGGGGGGGTTGCACCAGCCCGCGGGGGGCCTTTTCGGGCGCTCCCAATGTCCGGCCCCTTTCCTGATGCCCGGGGCCCGTGTCCATGTCCGACGACCACTTCCAGAGCCCGGGGCCCCATCCTCCCGCCAAAAACCCGGGGGCCCTCCGTTTTTTTCCCCAAAGCCCCGGGGCCTGTTTTTTGGTGTCAATGCCCGGGGCCTATGCCTGGCCCCGGGGCCTGATGCCGATGCCCACGACCACTTCCGTGCCCGGGTCCTATCCCCCTCCCGTTTGGGGGTCCTCCCCAATTGTTGCCAGTGTCCACCCTCTGATCGGGCCAGATGCCGGAGCCATGTGTTTTTTCCACCTTTTTTTCCGTGCCCCAACCCCTTTTTCCTTTTCCGTGTTCCTGACTCCCAAACCCCCAATCCGTTTTTCCTGAGTTCCGCCGGGTTTTCCCCAACCCTGAGTCCTCCTTTGGCCCTATGCCCCCGTCCGTGTCCTCCCTGATGCCCACTGCCGATATCCGAGTCCTTTACCACTTCCGATGCCCGGATCCTACCACCCCCCATGTCCGGACCTGCCGTCGGTCCCAAAAATTGGACCCCGGGCCTTTGTGTTCCACCCCTTTTTCCTGCTTTTTTCCTTTTCCCCTAAACCCCCAAAATCTGTTTTTCCTGTTTTTCCTGTCCGTGCCCTGGCCCCTGAGTCCAGCCCGGGGTTTCCGATTTTCCCTTTTTCCCCCTGGGGGTTTCCCCCTTTGGGTCTACCCTTAATGAGTCGGCCCGGGGGGGGGGTGTCTGTTGTTCTTCGAGCCGTGCTCCCCCTTTTGGGCCCCTAAAGGAGAGGCCGTCCAGTTCCCCGTGCCAGATGCCCGGACTTCATCAACCCTTAAAAACCCCCCCAGGTTATACGCCCGGGGCCCGGGGTTTTGGGTTTTTCCCGGGCGGCCGTGCTACCCCCGGGGGCCTGAAGTGGGGCCATACTTTTTCCCCGTGCCAGGACCCTGGACTTAAATCTCCCGTGTGACCCCGCCTCGTTGAAGTCTGTTGGGGTCGGTGTTGGTTCTCCTGCTGACCGGTGTAGCCTAAGGGAGAAAAGGGGGCCGCCCAAAGTATCCCCGTCCCAGAAAACCCCCGGACTGCATTACCCATGTTGTCCCCCAGAAATGTCGGGATGGGGGTTTGTGATAGTCGGGGGGGTCTTTGAGTCGGAAAGGGGTTGGGGGATTTAACCGTGAGGGAAACTTTGGGGAGTGTCGGTGGGGGGTCGTCGTGGGGGGAAGGCCGGTGGACGGATGGGGGGGGACCCCGGGGGTCTGTGAAGGGGCATTTTGGGGGGAAAATTTGGTGGGACGGGGGGTGGGGGGAGGTGGGGGGGAGCCGGGGACCTTGTGGGGGGTAGTGGGTGGGACGGATGGTGGGGGTTACCCTGGGGGAGGTCTTGAGGGGGATGGGGGGGAGGGGGGGTTGTGAGGACATGGTGGGGGGAGGTTGGGGGGAGGTGGGGGGGGATTTCGGGGGAGGAAGGGAGGGGAAAAGAGGGAAGGATTGGGGGGTAGCCGGGAGGGGATGGGGTGGGGGGGTTTGAGGAGGGGCTGGGGAGGGGAGATTTGGGGGGCGGAGGGGGGGAAAGTAGCGTGGGCGGATGGGGGGTGGGGGGAAGCTGAGGGAGGGGGTGGGGGGAAGGTTTTTTGGGGGGGGATGGTGGGGGAGTAGTCGGGGGGAGGTCTTGAGGACGGATGGGGGGGTTTATTCGGTGAGGACGGAGGTTTGGGGGAAGTAGTTTGGTGAGGGACGAAGTGGGGGTGGGGGGAGGTCTTGAGACGGATGGGGGGGGGTAGCGTTGTGGGAGGTCGTAGGACGGTTTTTGGGGGATAGTCGGGGGCGTGGGGGGGGTAGTCGGGGGGAGGAAAGGTGGGGTAGTGTGTGGGGGAGGGGAATGGGGGTTTGGGGGAGTCGTGAGGGGATTTTGGGGGGAGAATGTGAGGAAGAGGGGGGGGAGCGTCTGGGGGAAAGGATTGGGGGGGGGTATTCGGGGACGAGGGGGGGGATATCAGGGGGAGGACTGGAGGCGGATGGGGGGGGGAGGTCGGGAGACGTGGTGGGGAAGTATTGGGAGGACGAATGGGGTGTGAGAATCGGGGGAGGTTGGAGAGGAGGGTGGGGGGTATCGGGGGAAGATTGGGGGGGGGAGTATTCGTGAGGACGGATGTGGGGGATATTGGGGGAGGTCTTTTAGGACGGGGGATAGGGGGGGAGTTTGGTGAGGAGGGATGGGGGGGATATTGGGGGGAAGATTTGGGGGGGGAGTGCGGGGGGGGAGGTTAACTGGAGAGGGGGGGGGGAGTGGGGGTAGTCTGAGGGGGAAAAGGGGGGGAGTACGTGAGGGGGGGGGGGGGAAAGTGGGGGGAGGTGGGGGGGGAGAAGCTAGGCGGGGGGGGGGGAGCGGGGGGGAGGTCATTGAGGAGGGAAAAGGGGGGGGAGTAGCCGTGGGAGGGTATGGGGGGGGTAGAGCGGGAAGGGATGGTGGGGGAAGTTCGGGAGGAGAGGTGGGGGGGCCGGGGGAGGTCTGGAGGCGGATGGGGGGGGAGTTGTCGGTGGGAAGGTGGGGGGGTGTTGGTGGGCCCAAGGTGTGTGGTAGCGGGGGGAGTCTGGGACGGGGTGGGGGAAAAACGGGGGGAAAGGGTTGGGAGTAGGGGGCGGGGCCCGGTTTTGGGGGAGGGGGGTGAGAGGGAGGGTGGGGGGGGGTTAGCGTGGGCGTGGTGGGGGATGGGGTGAGGCGTTTTTGGGGGGTTGAAGGGGGGGTCTGTGAGGAAAGGGGGGGGGGGATAGTGGGTGAAACGGTGGGGGGGGTGGGGGGCGGGGGACAATGGTGGGGGACGGGGAGGCTGTAGGACGGTGGGGGGGAGTATTCGGGGGGGGTTAGAGGGGGAGGTTGGGGGGGGGTAGTCTTTTGGGACGGATTGGGGGAGTGCGGGGAGGGATGGGGGGGGAGGTCGGGAGGCGAGGTGGGGGAGTCGGGGGGCGGGGGGGGGAGATCGGTGGGGGACAAGGGGGGGGGTTCGGTTAAGGCGGAGGGGGGGGGAATATTTCGGGAGGACGGATGGGGGGGGTTTTGCGGGGGGGGGTGGGGGGGAAAGGTTTTTAGGACGAGGTGGGGAGTATCTTGGGGTACGGAGGTGGGGGAGTATTTCGGGGGGGGTCAGTGGGCGAAAAATGGGGGTAGCTAAGGGGGGGGGGGATAGGGGGTGGGCGGAGGTGGGGGGAGTCGGGGGGAGTTGGGTGGGGGAGTATCGGGAGGCTTGGAGTAGGGTGGGGGGAAAAATGTTGGGGACAGGGGGGGAATATTGGGGGAAAGGGGGGGAGAGCCGGTGGGGGATTGTAAGGCGAGGTGGGGGGAGAAATTGTTGGACGGGGTGGGGGGTTTTAACGGAAGGGGGGGAGAGTCGGGGGAGGCGTATTGGTTGGGGAGAGTCGGGGGCGTTGGGGGGGTTAGTGGGTTGAGGACGGATGTGGGGGGTAGGTCGGTGAGGAGTGGTGGGGGGGAGAGCGGGGAGCGGTGGGGGGGGGGATTAGGGGAGGACGAATTGGGGGAGTCTGGGGGGGTCTGTGAGCGGATGGTGGGGGAGATTTGGGGGGGGGTCGTGGGCGGATGGGGGGGGGAGTATGGGTGGGACGGATGGTGGGGGAGTAGTCGGTGAGGACGGATGGTGGGGGGGAGTAGTCGGTGCGGACGGATGGTGGGGGGGAGTAGTCGGTGAGGACGGATGGTGGGGGGAGTAGTCGGTGAGGACGGATGGTGGGAGAGATAGTCGGTGAGGACGGATGGTGGGGAGTAGTCGGTGAGGACGGATGGTGGGTGGGGGGAGTAGTCGGTGAGGACGGAGGTGGGGGAGTAGTCGGTGAGGACGGATGGTGGGGGGAGAAGTCGGTGAGGACGGATGGTGGGGGGAGTAGTCGGTGAGGACGGATGGTGGGGGGAGTAGTCGGTGAGGACGGATGGTGGGGGGAGTAGTCGGTGAGGACGGATGGTGGGGGGAGTAGTCAGGGGAGGTCTGTGAGGACGGATGGTGGGGGGAGTTGTCGGTGAGGACGGATGGTGGGGAGAGAATAGTTGGTGAGGACGAATGGTGGTGTGAGTAGTCGGGGGAGGTCTGTGAGTACGGATGTGGGTGGGAGTAGTCGGGGGGAGGTCAGTGGGAGGATAGTGGGGGAGTAGTCGTGAGGACGGATGGTGGGGGGGTAGTCGGTGAGGACGGATGGTGGGGGGAGTAGTCGGTGAGGACGGATGGTGGGGGGAGTAGTCGGGGGGAGGTCAGTGAGGACGGATTGTGGGGGGAGTAGTCGTGAGGACGGATGGTGGGGGGTAGTCGTGAGGACGGATGGTGGGGGGAGTAGTCGGTGAGGACGGATGGTGGGGGGAGTAGTCAGGGGGAGGTCTGAGGACGGATGGTGGGGGGAGTTGTCGGTGAGGACGGATGGTGGGGAGAGTAGTTGGTGAGGACGAATGGTGGTGTGAGTAGTCGGGGGGGAGGTTGTGAGTACGGATGGTGGGGGAGTAGTCGGTGAGGACGGATGGTGGGGGAGTAGTCGGGTGGAGGTCTGTGAGGACGGATGGTGGGGGAGTAGTCGGGTGGAGGTCTGTGAAGGCGGATGGGGGGGGTAGTTGGGTGAGGACGGATGGTGAGGGGAGGACGGATGGTGGGGGGAGTAGTCGGTGGGACGGATTGTGGGGGGAGTAGTCGGTGAGGACGGGTGGTGGGGGAGTAGTCGGTGAGGACGGATGGTGGGAGAGTAGTCGGTGGGACGAATGGTGGTGTGAGTAGTCGGGGGGAGGTCTGTGAGGACGGATGGTGGGGGAGTAGTCGGTGAGAACGGATGGTGGGGGGAGTAGTCGGTGAGGACAGATGGTGGGGGAGTAGTGCGGGGAGGTCTTGAGGACGGATGGTGGGGGGAAGTAGTCGGTGAGGACAGATGGTGGGGGAGTAGTCGGGGGGAGGTCTGTGAGGACGGATGATGGGGGGTAGTCGGGGAGGTCTGTGAGGACGGATGGTGGGGGGAGTAGTCGGTGAGGACGCATGGTGGGGGGAGTAGTCGGTGCAGACGGATGGTGGGGGAGAAGTAGTCAGTGGGGAGGATGGTGGGGGAGTAGTCGGTGAGGACGGATGGTGGGGGGGAGTAGTCGGTGAGGACGGATGGTGGGAGAGTAGTCGGTGAGGACGGATGGTGGGAGAGTAGTCGGTGAGGACGGATGGTGGGGAGTAGTCGGTGATGACGGATGGTGGGTGGAGGGAGTAGTCGGTGAGGACGAATAGTGGGGGGAGTAGTCGTGAGGACGGATGGTGGGGGGAGTAGTCGGTGAGGACGGATGGTGAGGGGAGGTCGGTGAGGACTGTCATGATACTGTAAGCTTCATTTTTTGTGCGGTTTCCAGAACTTTCCCCATAGTACTACAACCCCCACCGTTTGCAAGCACAGGGCAAAGTTACCCCCCCTCCTTTTCTCTGCAGCTCATGCTTCCCTTCCCCCTCCCAACCTGCAGTCAAGGTCAGTGTAACCTGAGCTACCAGTGCTGGAAGTTTTGCCGCTTCACCGCAGGGGTCCTCCATTGTCTGCACATGTGCTTTCTTCCTATAGCACCATTTTGGAGAATTCATTCTTTTTTGGTTAATAAGACGGTGGGAGCATTCGCTAGCAACACGAAGGTTACTGTTTTGAAACCTGTGTCCATAGGCATCGTTCCCCGTGCTACTGGTGAACCCGTAACTCCAACAGAACCCGAGAAATGGAATTCTCGGATTCCCCATGGACTAGCTCAGCCAAGTTTGGACTCATTTGAACTGTCATTTTAAGTAAGTCATGATAGGTCTGCCGTTATTCTGCTAGGCTCAACAGGACAAGGGAATGGACCTTATGATATTTCAGAGCTCAAATCATACACTTCTGTCCCTGGGAGGTGGCCAGAAAAACCCTACCCTTTTCGTGAGGTCAGCAGTCCCAGGTATAAGTCTGGCAGTGAGCCCCCCTTGGGATTCCTTGCTGTGATGTCCTGACAAGAGATCTGCAAATGAACTATGACGTGTGGCTCCTTCCCCCAGCCTGGCTTGCCCTGTAAATGATCTAACAACCATGTGAGTGATTTTCATTGTTAATTCAATTTTATTTTATAACTGCATTTGTACATAACGATATTGTCTCAGTTTGTTCCATCTTTTTTATATTGTATAAGCACTGCCTGTCTTTTTAAGGAATAAACCTATAAATTTATTAGTTTGTTTCTCCTGCTCTATAAACGAATTTGCACGTGCCTGAAGCACTACGCTACTGTTTTGGGGTTGCTACGGACCCTCTTGATAAATTGTTCAGTAAAAAAAACCGTAGCTGGTGGCAGCTTAAAAGAAGGGGTGTAAAGTGTTGACATATGGGGTGGCGTTGGCAGTGACGGAGCGGGTATTATAAGTGTATTACCCGGCTGCGGCTCGGAGTAATTATAATTCCCTCACTGCAGCGTGCCCAATAGCCAGCACACATCCAAGTGACCCGTCTGGCGACCAATTATCCTAGGTGCAGTTCCCTGACTGACCTGAGGGTAAGGGGGGCGCCAGAGAGCTGCAAGTTCCTAAGTGGAAGTGGGATAATTATAAATCCCTGCAGTTTACCGGGTCGGACGGCAGCAGCCGTCGTGTGTGTGCACCGTTTCATCACATATTGGTGGCAGCGGTGGGATCACAAGCCGTGATACCCCGGGCTACCGTGTGGCGGACCGTGTGCCCGTTCATCACATATTGGTGGCAGAGCGGTGGGATTATAGAGCATTAGTGATCTGGTCTGAGCAATCATTCCTCTCACTAAAAAACTTGCACGGTTCTTCAGGGACCCTGCATCTAAAGTTTTGGAGAACAGACTCAGTGTTTATTAGTCCTGAGACAATTGTGTGTACTTGCGGTTACCCCTCCCTTCTCTTTGTTTTTCTATCCTATCTTTTATTTGGCAAACATGGCTACCATAGGAGCAAGTTGGTTCGAAAAGCAGAGCAAGGACATTCTTGTGGGAATCTGCAAGTACCACGGCCTTGTCCACACGAACCGAACCAAAGGCCAACTGGTCCAGGCCCTGAAGGAGCTGGGCGAGCATCGGAGCGGGCGGGCACAGGAGCCGGCCCAAGCCAAGGTGGTGCCGCAGGAGCAGAGGCCCAACCCCTGACTGCTTACACCCAGGGCGGGATGGACCCTTACCTGCAGGCGGCCCTGGAGGGACTCCCCACCGACGACCGGGAGGAGCGCCTGAAGCTGATCCAGCAATACCAGCAGGAGCCCGAGCCGAGCGCCAAGCCCAGCGGGAGGCTGAGAGAGCCCAGCGGGAGGCTGAGAGAGCCCAGCGGGAGGCTGAGAGAGCCGAGCGGGAAGCTCAGAGAGCCCATGAACTGGAGCTGCTCAGACGAGGGGCAATGCCCTCCACAGCCCAGAGCAGTGTGCCCAGCAGCACTCAGAGTCCCAAGCCCCGGCGGAGCACTTTCCCGTGCTGGAAAAGGAAGGAGACTTGGACACTTTTCTGCGGGCCTTTGAGAAAGTCTGCAGACAGTACCGGCTGCCTGCCGACCAATGGGCCAGGTACTTGACCCCCGGGCTAAAGGGCAAAGCTTTGGAGGCGTTCGCTTCCCTCACGTCAGATCAAGACAGTGACTATGAGGCCATCAAGCAGGCCCTGATTGCCAAACTACCAGCTAACCCCTGAGGTATACCGAAAGAAGTTCCGGAACCTCCCAACGTGGCCCACACGACAGTTATAGCGATGTGGTGCAAGGACTCAGGAACCACTTTGACCAGTGGATCCATGGACTGTCAGTTGACACCTTTGAGGAGCTGAAAGACCTGATGATCAAAGACCAGTTCCTGCATCTGTGCCCAGCTGAGGTCCGACAGTTCATCCTGGACCAAGAACCGGAGGACGCGGTCACAACAGCACGGATCGCCGACAGCTATGAGGCCAACCGGAAACCCGAGGTGCGGAAGCCCGTCTCCACCCGCTGGGGAGGGGGTAAGCCTGCAACCAACCCCAGTGCCCCTGCCAGCCGTCCCTCTGGAGGCACTATCCCCTTTGCCAGCGCCAGGCCTACATCAGACCCCCGCCAGTGTTTCTCCTGTAAAAGGACTGGTCACATCAGCGCCACCTGTCCGGAGAGGCAGAAGAACCCCCCAGCCAAGGCCTCCGGGCCCAACGCCTCTGTTCTTTTTGGTGGGTGGTGTGGTGGGGAGGGTTGATGACAACGTGCAGCCCGTCCGCGTGGGGGCCCGTCTTGCTACAGGCCTCAAGGACACCGGGGCTGAACGAACCCTCATCCGACCCGAACTGGCGGCCCCTGAAGAGTTGATTCCGGGGAAAACCTTAACTGTCACCGGGATTGGGGGCGTCCACTACCCCTTGCCGATAGCCCGAGTTTTCATTGACTGGGTGCCGGGAGCGGGGTGAAGGAAGTGGGGGTGTTCGAAAACCTGCCCACTGTGTTTTATTGGGGACTGATCTGGGGAGGATGGTGGCGTACTATGTCCCTGACACCCCTTCCCAATCTGATGATAAGGTTAACGTTAACCATGATGTTGATGTTGATGATGATGGGAAACTGATTGTGTTACCTGCTAATGCTTTGCGAAGTGATGATGCAACTGATAACCTTTCTTTCCCTAGGACTGATGTTGATAGTGATGTATCTGTGCCATCTGAATCTGTTAACCCTTTCTCTGAAGTGGTAGATGTGTCCACAGGTTACAGGAGCGTTCAGTCCCGTCGCTCTGCGGAGTGAGACGGCTGAGGAACCCCTAGCAGGAGCAAGCGACAGTGCTCAAGGAAATGGGGAGGTGCATGGGAACCGGGAGGAAGGTGACGCCATGACACTGACCAGTGCTCACGAGGAAGGTAACTGGCCCATAAGTAGCACTGCTCCTGAAGTTTGGGGGTGGATGGGAGTAGAGCCCATAGCAGCGCAGGCTGATGGGTCTATAGAAATCCCGGGGAGACTGCATATGTAGCTGCTGTCACCCGCAGTCAGAGTGCCCGAATCGCAGGTAGCGCCCTACCATCTGGACCCTCCTCCGCTACAAGAGAGACTGAATCAGAGGTGGACCAGAGCCGGTCCAGAGGGTCCCAATGAGGAAGGAACCCTGACGTCACTTCTGGCTGCCTCCAGCCAGGAGTTCCGGCCGCTCTGCACTCAGATGCGAGCCTGGAGAACTTGAGGCACCTCGCCGAGACGCCCACCTCCGTGACTGATAAGGAGAGGGTGTTTCTGGGAACGAGGAAGGTTGTATACCGGGAGACAGTACCCGGAAATTCCCAAAAGGAGTGGTTGAGGGAAAAACAGCTGGTCGTCCCGCACCAGTTCCAAGGTGAGTTGTTGAGGATTGCCCATGAGATTCCACTCGCTGGACACTTGGGGATCAGCAAAACTAAGGCACGGCTGTCTCAACACTTCTATTGGCCCAAGATGGGGACAGATGTGACTAACTACTGCCGCTCCTGTATCACCTGTCAAAGAGTGGGAAGGCGGGGCCTGCTCTTAAGGCTCCCCTGATCCCGTTGCCAGTGATAGAGGAGCCTTTCCAGAGGATCGCGGTGGACATTGTGGGCCCGCTGGCCGTCCCCAGCAGCTCTGGAAAGCAATACATCCTTATGTGGTAGACTACGCTACCCGGTACCCGGAGGCAGTAGCTCTGTCCCAACTAGGGCAGATAAGGTGGCGGATGCACTGGTGACCATTTTTTCACGGGTAGGATTTCCCAGGGAGATGCTTACCGATCGAGGGACCCAATTTATGTCTCGCCTAATGAAGGCTCTCTGCAGCAAAATGCAGGTGACACGTATGGTATCGAGTGCGTATCACCCACAGACCAATGGTTTGTGTGAGCGCTTTAACGGTACCTCACAAACAGATGCTCCACATGCTGGTTGAGACCCAGGGACGCGATTGGAGCGGTACTCCCACACCTGCTGTTTGCCTACAGAGAAGTCCCGCAGGCCTCGACGGGGTTCTCCCCCTTTGAGCTCCTGTATGGCAGGCGAGTCCGGGACCCCTTGGGTTGATAATAGAATCCTGGGAAGATGAGCCAAACCCCACGGAAGTGTCCATCGTGGATTATGTCATGCGCTTCCGCGACAAGATGCAGACCTTGACGCAGTTGGTGCATGACAACATGACGCAGGCTCAGGCTGACCAGAAGCACTGGTACGACCAGAACGCCGGGAGCGGACCTACCAGGTGGGTCAAAAGGTGTGGGTGCTGGTCCCCGTACCAAAGGATAAGCTTCAGGCAGCCTGGGAAGGCCCGTACGTCGTGCACCAACGGCTCAACCCAGTCACCTACATGGTCACGCTTGACCACACTCGGGGTAGGCGCAAGGCCTTTCACGTTAACATGATGAAGGCCCATCACGAACGTGAAGCCTGCGTCCTACCGGTCTGCAATCTGCCCGAGGACGGGGAAGAGGATCCCCTCCTGGACATGCTGGCCAAGCCCAGGCCAATGGGTCCATTGAGGACATGGAGGTAAATGCCTCGCTAACCGTCTCCCAGCGGTTGCAGTTGCTGACCACTCTGGAACCCTTCCGGGCCGAGTTCACGAACCGACCCGGAAGGACCGAGTTGGCAGTCCACGAGGTGGACACCGGGGATCATGCCCCATTACGGCGGACACCTTATCGGATCTCTGAGGAGGTGCAGCAGATTATGCGCCAGGAGATCCATGAGATGTTGCAGCTGGGGGTGATCCGGCCGTCCAAAAGCGCGTGGGCCTCACCTGTAATTCTCGTGCCCAAAAAGGATCGGACCACCCGGTTCTGCGTGGACTACAGGGGGCTCAACGCCATCACTACCTCTGATGCGCACCCAATGCCACGCATCGAGGATCTGCTGGAGCGGTTGGCGAATGCCAAGTACATATCCACAAAATCATAGAAAAAAACCAAAAAAATGAAATACTTTATTTGTAATTAACCATAATAGGTAGCACCAAAATTAACATACAAAGAATAATTCAGATTAAAATATTGGGCCCATCTGGATGTCCCTAGAAATTTCCTAGGCTGTCTCCTGCCTTGCCGCGGAGGTTGGCACCCTAGGGGGGAGCGTTGTGGCGCCCCCGCTCACCGATGGCTAACCCTAGTGGCCCTGTTGTGCCCTATATATCTAGTGGATCCCACTGCCACTGCACCATGCACAAGACATCTGCATCTGTTCATCTGACCTCCTGATGAGCCTGGTTAGGCGAAACGCGTCGAGGCGTGATTAGCTATGGTTTCATGGTGGTAAATGAAAAAAACTGAGGGAGCTAAGTACCGCTGTATATATTTCGCATTTTGTCTAAATATGCGGTCTTCAACCGCTTCTGCTATGGATGTATCCCAATGATGATCTCAAATTACATGCATTGCGGCATATGGTATGCCTATTCTGTATTTAGATTTTGTGATTATTAAGTGCTTTAGGAGCACATTGAGGCATCATATCTACATCTATGGGTGCATCCAAGTGCCATTTTTGGTCATTTTCATTGCATACACCAATTGCCTAGACATGATTTCATACCTATATAAAAAGGCGCTTGTTACATCCGGTATATTTATCAATTGATCGCCTTGCTATGAGTTTTTTGAGGTGTTGAACTACTATGGCATAAGTGCATTGAAACGCTGTATTCTTTGTTAAAATAACATCTAGGCATTTGTTATTAATAGACTACAAGTGCACTGAGACATTGAACGGTGCTTATGAATATGAGATAAATTGCGGTACATGACTTTTCTCGGCTACAGCATGTGTATATATCTATTTATCAGACAGATCTAAAGACTGTTGAAGCTAATTAAAAATATAATGTTTTTCTTTCTGCTTATTAGCAGCCACCACATTAATAAACTAGCTGTAGACCGGGTTACTTGATAAAAAACTAGCTCCCACCAATCTTGGATACATATATATATAAAAAACGATATCCAGTTACTACCATTTGTTTTTTCTGTTTTTACACTATTGGGACATAGGGATGTACTAGTTCAGTAGGTCTCTGTCTAGATATAGAGGTCCCCTTAGTTTATCGGGTAGTGGGATCCACTAGATATATAGGGCACAACAGGGCCACTAGGGTTAGCCATCGGTGAGCGGGGGCGCCACAACGCTCCCCCCTAGGGTGCCAACCTCCGCGGCAAGGCAGGAGACAGCCTAGGAAATTTCTAGGGACATCCAGATGGGCCCAATATTTTAATCTGAATTATTCTTTGTATGTTAATTTTGGTGCTACCTATTATGGTTAATTACAAATAAAGTATTTCATTTTTTTGGTTTTTTTCTATGATTTTGGGTATATTAAACCTTACTATATATATTTTTTGATTATCAAGTACATATCCATCATGGATTTAAGCCGGGGATACTGGCAGATTCCCCTGAGCCCTGAGGCGCAGGAGAAATCCGCCTTTATCACCCCTTTTGGACTGTACGAGTCCACGGTCATGCCTTTCGGCATGAAGAATGCCCCTGCCACTTTCCAGCGGATGGTCAACCACCTGCTTCAGGGACTGGAGGAGTACGCTGTGGCGTACCTGGACGACATTGCCGTCTTCAGTTCCACCTGGGAGGAGCACCTTCAGCATCTCCAAGAGGTGCTCAAGCGTATTCACCAGGCAGGTCTGACCATCAAGCCGGGAAAATGCCAGATGGGCATGAGGGAGGTCCACTACCTGGGGCACCGGGTAGGCGGGGGTTCCATGAGTCCAGAGCCCGAGAAAGTGGACGCGATCGTGTCCTGGCCCACCCCCAGGACCAAAAAGCAGGTGAAGTCCTTCCTGGGCACTGCAGGGTACTATAGGCGTTTCGTACCGAACTATAGCGCCATTGCAAAACCCTTGACGGACCTCACCAAGGGCGGTCTACCCCAAACAGTCAACTGGACAGATGGCTGTGAGGCGGCATTCCGAGCTTTGAAAACAGCCCTGTGCAGCTCTCCAGTGTTGAAAGCCGTCGACAGCAGTCGGCCATTCCTGGTACAGACTGACGCCAGCGAATTGGGCCTCGGTGCTGTACTCAGCCAGGTTGATTCGGGGAACCAGGAGCACCCCGTGTTGTACCTGAGCCGGAAACTTCTGCCAAGGGAAGTGGCATACTCCACCATCGAGAAGGAGTGCCTGGCCATGGTCTGGGCACTGCAACGTTTGCAGCCCTACCTGTACGGGCGCACCTTCAAGGTGGTCACCGACCACAACCCTCTGAGCTGGCTGCACACAGTGTCCGGAACCAATGGTAGGTTGCTACGCTGGAGCCTTGCCCTGCAGCAGTATGATTTTGCCGTACAACACAAGAAAGGCAGTGATCATGGAATGCTGATGGGTTTGTCCCGACGTGGCGAACCCGCTGAGGTGCGCATGGCGGATTACCGAGAGGTCATGCCTCCGTAGCGCCCTCTAAGGGGGGGAGGTGTCATGATACTGTAAGCTTCATTTGTGCGGTTTCCAGAACTTTCCCCATAGTACTACAACCCCCACCGTTTGCAAGCACAGGGCAAAGTTACCCCTCCCTCCTTTTCTCTGCAGCTCACGCTTCCCTTCCCCCCTCCCAACCTGCAGTCAAGCTCAGTGTAACCTGAGCTACCAGTGCTGGAAGTTTTGCCGCTTCACCGCAGGGGTCCTCCATTGTCTGCACATGTGCTTTCTTCCTATAGCAGCCATTTTGGAGAATTCATTCTTTTTTGGTTAATAACACGGTGGGAGCATTCGCTAGAAACACGAAAGTTACTGTTTGAAACCTGTGTCCATAGGCATCGTTCCCGTGGTACTGGTGAACCCGTAACTCCAACAGAACCCGAGAAATGGAATTCTCGGATTCCCCATGGACTAGCTCAGCCAAGTTTGGACTCATTTGAACTGTCATTTTAAAGTAAGATCATTGATAGGTCTGCCGTTATTCTGCTAGGCTCAACAGGACGAGGGATGGACCTTATGATATTTCAGAGCTCAAATCATACACTTCTGTCCCTGGGAGGTGGCCAGAAAAACCCTACCCTTTTCGTGAGGTCAGCAGTCCCAGGTATAAGTCTGGCAGTGAGCCCCCCTTGGGATTCCTTGCTGTGATGTCCTGACTAAGAGATCTGCAAATGAACTATGACGTGTGGCTCCTTCCCCCAGCCTGGCTTGCCTGTAAATGATCTAACAACCATGTGAGTGATTTTCATTGTTAATCCTATTTTATTTTATAACTGCATTTGTACATAACGATATTGTCTCAGTTTGTTCCATCTTTTTATATTGTATAAGCACTGCCTGTCTTTTTAAGGAATAAACCTATAAATTTATTAGTTTGTTTTCCTGCTCTATAAACGAATTTGCACGTGCCTGAAGCACTACGCTGTTTTGGGGTTGCTACGGACCCTCTTGATAAATTGTTCAGTAAGAAAAACCGTAGCTGGTGGCAGCTTAAAAGAAGGGGTGTAAAGTGTTGACATATGGGGTGGCGTTGGCAGTGACGGAGCGGGTATTATAAGTGTATTACCCGGCTGCGGCTCGGAGTAATTATAATTCCCTCACTGCAGCGTGCCCAATAGCCAGCACACATCCAAGTGACCCGTCTGGCGACTGATTATCCTAGGTGCAGTTCCCTGACTGACCTGAGGGTAAGGGGGGCGCCAGAGAGCTGCAAGTTCCTAAGTGGAAGTGGGATAATTATAAATCCCTGCAGTTTACCGGGTCGGACGGCAGCAGCCGTCGTGTGTGTGCACCGTTTCATCACATATTGGTGGCAACGGTGGGATCACAAGCCGTGATACCCCGGGCTACCGTGTGGCGGACCGTGTGCCCGTTCATCACAAGGACGGATGGTGAGGGGAGCTTGGTGAGGACAGATGGTGGGGGGAGTAGTTGGGAGGACGATGTGTGGGGGAGAGTCGTGAGGACGGAGGGTGGGGATAGTCGGTGAGGATTGGGTGGGGGAGTAGTCGGGGGAGGTCTGTGGGACGGATGGTGGGAGTAGTCGGGGGAAATTATGAGGACGGATGTGGGGGATAGCGGGGGAGTTGTGAGGACGGATGGTGGGGGATAGTCGGTGAGACGTGGTGGGGAGTAGTCGGTGAGGACGGATGGTATGGGAGTAGTCTGAGGACGGATGGTGGGGGAGTAGTCGGTGAGGACGAGGGGGAGTAGTCTGTGAGACGGATGGTGGGGGGAGTATCGGTGAGGACGGTGGTGGGGGAGTAGTCGGTGAGACGGATGGTGGGGAGTATCGGTCAGGATGGATGGTGGGGGAGTAGTCGTGGGACGGTGTGGGGGAGTAGTCGGTGAGGATGGATGGTGGGGGAGTAGTCGGTGAGGACGGATGGTGGGGGGAGTAGTCGGTGAGGACGGATGGTGGGGGAGTAGTCGGTGAGGACGGATGGTGAGGGGAGGTCGGTGAGGACGGATGGTATGGGGAGGTGTGGTGAGGACGGATGGTGGGGGAGTAGTCGGTGAGGACGGATGGTGTGGGGGAGTAGTCGGTGAGGACGGAGGGTGGGGGAGTAGTCGGTGAGGATGTAGGGTGTGGGGTACGGGAGTCTGTGAGGACGGATGGTGGGGGAGTAGTCGGGGGAAGTCTGTGAGGACGGATGGTGGGGGGAGTAGTCGGGGAGGTCTGTGAGGACGGATGGTGGGGGGAGTAGTCGGTGAGGACGGATGGTGGGGGGAGTAGTCGTGAGGACGGATGGTGATGGGAGTAGTCGTGAGGACGGATGGTGTGGGGGAGTAGTCGTGAGGACGGATGGTGGGGGGAGTAGTCGGTGAGGACGGATGGTGGGGGGAGTAGTCGTGAGGACGGATGGTGGGGGAGTAGTCGGTGAGGCCGATGGTGGGGGGAGTAGTCGGTGAGGACGGATGGTGGGGGGGAGTAGTCGTGAGGAGGATGTATGGGAGTAGTCGTGAGGACGGATGGTGGGGGGAGTAGTCGTGAGGACGGATGGTGGGGGAGTAGTCGGTGAGGACGGATGGGGGGAGTAGTCGGTGAGGACGGATGGTGGGGGAGTAGTTGGTGAGGACGGATGGTGGGGGGAGTAGTCGGTGAGGACGGATGGTGGGGGGAGTAGTCGGTGAGGACGGATGGTGGGGGAGTAGTCGGTGAGGACGGATGGTGGGGGGAGTAGTCGTGAGGACGGATGGTGGGGGGAGTGTCGGTGAGGACGGATGGTGGGGGGAGTAGTCTGTGAGGACGGATGGTGGGGGAGTAGTCGTGAGGACGGATGGTATGGGAGTAGTCGTGAGGACGGATGGTGGGGGGAGTAGTCGGTGAGGACGGATGGTGGGGGAGTAGTCGGGGTGGGGGGAGTAGTCGGTGAGGACGGATGTGTAGGGAGTAGTCGTGAGGACGGATGGTGGGGGGAGTAGTCGTGAGGACGGATGGTGGGGGAGTAGTCGGTGAGGACGGATGGTGGGGGAGTAGTCGGTGAGGACGGATGGTGGGGGAGTAGTCGGTGAGGACGGATGGTGGGGGGAGTAGTCGGTGAGGACGGATGGTGGGGGAGTAGTCGGTGAGGACGGATGGTGGGGGGATAGTCGGTGAGGACGGATGGTGGGGGAGTAGTCGGTGAGGACGGATGGTGGGGGGAGTAGATTAGTCGTGAGGACGGATGGTGGAGGGGAGTGTCGGTGAGGACGGATGGTGGGGGGAGTAGTCGGTGAGGACGGATGGTGGGGGGAGTAGTCGGTGAGGACGGATGGTGGGGGAGTAGTCGGTGAGGACGGATGGTGGGGGGAGTAGTCGTGAGAACGGATGGTGGGGGGAGTAGTCGGTGAGGACGGATGGTGGGGGAGTAGTCGGTGAGGACGGATGGTGTGGGGGAGTAGTCGGTGAGGACGGATGGTGGGGGGAGTAGTCGGTGAGGACGGATGGTATGGAGTAGTCGTGAGGACTGGATGGTGGGGGGAGTAGTCGTGAGGACGGATGGTGGGGGGAGTAGTCGGTGAGGACGGATGGTGGGGGAGTAGTCGGTGAGGACGGATGGTGGGGGAGTAGTCGGTGAGGACGGATGGTGGGGGGAGTAGTCGGTGAGGAGGATGGTGGGGGAGTAGTCGGTGAGGACGGATGGTGGGGGGAGTAGTCGGTGAGGACGGATGGATGGGGGAGTAGTCGTGAGGACGGATGGTGGGGGGAGTAGTCGGTGAGGACGGATGGTGAGGGAGTAGTGGGTGAGGACGGATGGTGGGGGGAGTAGTCGGTGAGGACGGATGGTGGGGGGAGTAGTCGGTGAGGACGGATGGTGGGGGAGTAGTCGGTGAGGACGGATGGTGGGGGGAGTAGTCGGTGAGGACGGATGGTGGGGGAGTAGTCGGTGAGGACGGATGGTGGGGGAGTAGTCGGTGAGGACGGATGGTGGGGGGAGTAGTCGGTGAGGACGGATGGTGGGGGGGAGTAGTCGGTGAGGACGGATGGTATGGGGGAGTAGTCGTGAGGACGGATGGTGGGGGAGTAGTCGTGAGGACGGATGGTGGGGGAGTATGTCGTGAGGACGGATGGTGGGGGGAGTAGTCGGTGAGGACGGATGGTGGGGGGAGTAGTCGGTGAGGACGGATGGTGGGGGGAGTAGTCGGTGAGGACGGATGGTGGGGGAGTAGTCGGTGAGGACGGATGGTGGGGGGAGTAGTCGGTGAGGACGGATGGTGGGGGGAGTAGTCGGTGAGGACGGATGGTGGGGGGAGTAGTCGGTGAGGACGGATGGTGGGGGAGTAGTCGGTGAGGACGGATGGTGGGGGAGTAGTCGGTGAGGACGGATGGGTTGGTGGGGGAGAGTATCGGTGAGGACGGATGGTGGGGGGAGTAGTCGGTGAGGACGGATGGTGGGGGGAGTAGTCGTGAGGACGATGGTGGGGGGAGTAGTCGGTGAGGACGGATGGTGGGGGAGTAGTCGGTGAGGACGGATGGTGGGGGGAGTAGTCGGTGAGGACGGATGGTGGGGGGGTAGTTCGGTGAGGACGGATGGTGGGGGGAGTAGTCGGTGAGGACGGATGGTGGGGGGAGTAGTCGGTGAGGACGGATGGTGGGGGAGTAGTCGGTGAGGACGGATGGTGGGGGGAGTAGTCGGTGAGGACGGATGGTGGGGGAGTAGTCGGTGAGGACGGATGGTGGGGGGAGTAGTCGGTGAGGACGGATGGTGGGGGGAGTAGTCGGTGAGGACGGATGGTGGGGGAGTAGTCGGTGAGGACGGATGGTGGGGGGAGTAGTCGGTGAGGACGGATGGTGGGGGATAGTCGTGAGGACGGATGGTGGGGGAGTAGTCGGTGAGGACGGATGGTGGGGGAGTAGTCGGTGAGGACGGATGGTGGGGGGAGTAGTCGGTGAGGACGGATGGTGGGGGGTAGTCGGTGAGGACGGATGGTGGGGGAGTACGGTGGGACGGATGGTGGGGGGAGTAGTCGGTGAGGACGGATGGTGGGGGGGAGTAGTCGGTGAGCACGGATGGTGGGGGAGTAGTCGGTGAGGACGGATGGTGGGGGGAGTAGTCGGTGAGGACGGATGGTGGGGAGTAGTCGTGAGGACGGATGGTGGGGGAGTAGTCGGTGAGGACGGATGGTGGGGGAGTAGTCGGTGAGGATGGATGGTGGGGGAGTAGTCTGTGAGGACGGATGCTGAGGGAGGTCGGTGAGGACGGATGGTATGGGGAGTTGGTGAGGACGGATGGTGGAGGGAGTAGTCGGTGAGGACGGATGGTGGGGGAGTAGTCGGTGAGGACGGATGGTATGGGAGTAGTCGTAGGACGGATGGTGGGGGGAGTAGTCGGTGAGGACGGATGGTGGGGGGAGTAGTCGGTGAGGACGATGGTGGGGGGAGTAGTCGTGAGGACGATGGTGGGGGAGTAGTCGGTGAGGACGGATGGTGGGGGAGTAGTCGGTGAGGACGGATGGTGGGGGAGTAGTCGTGAGGACGGATGTGGGGGGAGTAGTCGGTGAGGACGGATGGTGGGGGTAGTGGTGAGGACGGATGGTGGGGGGAGTAGCCGGTGAGGACGGAGGTGGGGGGAGTAGTCGGTGGAGGACGGATGGTGGGGGGGAGTAGTCGGTGAGCACGGATGGTGGGGAGAGAGTCGGTGAGGACGGATGGTGGGGGGAGTAGTGGGTGAGGACGGATGGTGGGGGAGTAGTCGGTGAGGACGGATGGTGGGGGGAGTAGTCGGTGAGGACGGATGGTGGGGGGAGTAGTCGTGAGGAGGGATGGTGGGGGGAGTAGTCGGTGGAAGGACGGATGGTGGGGGGAGTAGTCTGTGAGGACGGATGCTGAGGGGAGGTCGGTGAGGACGGATGGTATGGGGAGGTTGGTGAGGACGGATGGTGGAGGGAGTAGTCGGTGAGGACGGATGGTGGGGGAGTAGTCGGTGAGGACGGATGGTATGGGAGTAGTCGTGAGGACGGATGGTGGGGGAGTAGTCGGTGAGGACGGGTGGTGGGGGAGTAGTCGGTGAGGACGGATGGTGGGGGGAGTAGTCGGTGAGGACGCATGGTGGGGTGGTGGGGGGAGTAGTCGGTGAGGACGGATGGTGGGGGGAGTAGTCGGTGAGGACGGATGGTATGGGAGTAGTCGTGAGGACGGATGGTGGGTGGAGTAGTCGTGAGGACGGATGGTGGGGGGAGTAGTCGTGAGGACGGATGGTGGGGGGAGTAGTCGGTGAGGACGGATGGTGGGGGAGTAGTCGTGAGGACGGATGGTGGGGAGAGTAGTCGGTGAGGACGGATGGTGGGGGTAGTAGTCGGTGGGGACGGATGGTGGGGGGAGTAGTCGGTGGGGACGGATGGTGGGGGGAGTAGTCGGTGGGGACGGATGGTGGGGGGAGTAGTCGGTGAGGACGGATGGTGGGGGAGTAGTCGGTGAGGACGGATGGTGGGGGAGTAGTCGGTGAGGACGGATGGTGGGGGAATAGTCGGTGAGGACGGATGGTGGGGGAGTAGTCGGTGAGGACGGATGGTGGGGGAGTAGTCGGTGAGGACGGATGGTGGGGGGAGTAGTCGGTGAGGACGGATGGTGGGGGGGAGTAGTCGGTGAGGACGGATGGTGGGGGAGTAGTCTGTGAGGACGGATGGTGGGGGAGTATTCGGTGAGGACGGATGGTGGGGGGAGTAGTCGTGAGGACGGATGGTGGGGGGAGTAGTCGTGAGGACGGATGGTGGGGGAGTAGTCGGTGAGGACGGATGTGGGGGGAGTAGTCGGTGAGGACGGATGGTGGGGGAGTTGTCGGTGAGGACGGATGGTGGGGGGAGTAGTCGTGAGGACGGATGGTGGGGGGAGTAGTCGTGAAGACGGATGGTGGGGGGAGTAGTCGGTGAGGACGGATGGTGGGGGGAGTAGTCGGTGAGGACGGATGGTGGGGGGAGTAGTCGGTGAGGACGGATGGTGGGGGGAGTAGTAAAAAATTATCAACTCTGTGTAGTTCAGGAGTTATTCACATAAATTGCTTATTTATAAATGTTAACAGTAACTTGTTGGACTCTCATCACAATATACTTCATGGGCAGAATGTTGTGAGCGACATCCAGTAAGACATTAATTATTCACAGATTCTGTATGAATGTGAAATTCTTTGTTACATAACGCGCATATTCAAAAGTCCTCAATCGAACCAATTTTGCACAAAAAATTCACAACTCTATGTATAATTGAAGAGTTAAAAAAAATCTGCTTACTCCACATGTGCAACATTTTATAGGTACCTCACTGTTTGCTCTCACAACTAACGAGAAATTTCCATAGGGCTTAACCAACTAATCCATGTTTAATTCAAGGTTTGTTGAACAGATGCTAAGTTTGTATGTTAAATTACACTTAATAAAGTTTTATGTCCTCAAATTATTTATATGTAATTGTAACGTCATTATTAACCTTTTTTTTACTTTACATAGTGGTTCTTGTGTTGACACGGGTGTCAGTGGGTGCTCTCGTCCGCTGGCCCGGCGGCCTTTACAAAGACAGCATTGACCAGGGCTCATCCCAACTTAACGCCCGACCTCCTTAACAGTGGGTGTAACACTACTCAGACAACACAGGTGAGGGAATCACAATATTAGGACTTTATTGGATCCCCAAACAATTAACGGCATATCTATCTATATAATTGTCTAACTTTTAACTTCCGTCTGCAACGGAAATCCTTCATCGCTGATTGGTCACGCCCAGCCGGACGCGACCAATCAGCGACAGGCACATCCGACCGCAAATTGGTGCAGGATTTCAACTAGGCACGCTACCGATATCGTCGGGAGATCAGCGGCGTTAACGGCTGATCTCCTGACTGTAGCCGTGGGTCATCTCCACGTACATACTCACCTTCTGTCTCACCCTGTCCGGGCCGGCGCGTCTGCTTCTATCCTGTGCAGTGCGGTCACGTAGTACCGCTCATTAAGGTCATTATATGGATGCAACGCCACTCCTATAGGCGTGGCGTCCATATTCATGACCTTAATGAGCAATACCACGTGACCGCTCCACAGAGGAAGAAGCAGACGCGCCGGAATAGAGATGCAGGGGCGTGGAGCAACGGAGCGAGGAGGGTAAGTATGATGGGGGAGCTTAGCGGAGGGTGGGAGTGGAGCCAAGTATACAGGGTAGGAGCGGAGCCATGTATATAGGATTGGATTGGAGGATGGGAGCCGAGCCATGTATATAGGATGGAAGGGTAGGAGCGGAGCCATGTATATAGTATTGGAGGGTGGGAGCGGAGCCATGTATATAGGATGGAAGGGTAGGAGCGGAGCCATGTATATAGTATTGGAGGGTGGGAGCGGAGCCATATATATAGGATGGAAGTGTGGGAGCAGAGCCGTGTATATAGGATGGGAGGGTGGGAGCGGAGCCATGTATACAGGGTAGGAGCGGAGCCATGTATATAGGATTGGAGGGTGGGAGTGGAGCCATATATATAGGATGGGAGTATGGGAGCGGAGCCATGTATATAGGATGGAAGGGTAGGAGCGGAGCCATGTATACAGGGTAGGAGCGGAGCCATGTATATAGTATTGGAGGGTGGGAGCAGAGCCATGTATATAGGATGGGAGGGTGGGAGCAGAGCCATGTATATAGGATGGGAGGGTGGGAGCGGAGCCATGTATATAGGGTGGAGCGGAGCCATGCACACAAGGATGGGAGGGTTGGAGCAGAGCCATGTATATAGGATGGAAGGGTAGGAGCGGAGCCATGTATACAGGGTAGGAGCGGAGCCATGTATATAGTATTGGAGGGTGGGAGCAGAGCCGTGTATATAGTATTGGAGGGTGGGAGCGGAGCCATGTATATAGGATTGGAGGGTGGGAGTGGAGCCATATATATAGGATGGGAGTGTGGAGGCGAGCCATGTATATAGGATGGAAGGGTAGGAGCGGAGCCGTGTATATAGGATTGGAGGGTGGGAGCAGAGCCATGTATATAGGATGGGAGCGGAGCCATGTATATAGGGTGGGAGCAGAGCCATGCACACAAGGATGGGAGGGTTGGAGCAGAGCCATGTATATAGGATGGAAGGGTAGGAGCGGAGCCATGTATACAGGGTAGGAGCGGAGCCATGTATATAGGATTGGAGGGTGGGAGCAGAGCCGTGTATATAGGATGGGAGGGTGGGAGCGGAGCCATGTATATAGGATTGGAGGGTGGGAGTGGAGCCATGTATATAGGATGGGAGTGTGGGAGCGGAGCCATGTATATAGGATGGGAGGGTTGGAGCAGAGCCATGTATACAGGGTAGGAGCGGAGCCATGTATATAGGATTGGAGGGTGGGAGCAGAGCCGTGTATATAGGATGGGAGGGTGGGAGCGGAGCCATGTATATAGGATGGGAGGGTTGGAGCAGAGCCATGTATACAGGGTAGGAGCGGAGCCATGTATATAGGATTGGAGGGTGGGAGCAGAGCCGTGTATATAGGATGGGAGGGTGGGAGCGGAGCCATATATATAGGATTGGAGGGTGGGAGTGGAGCCATATATATAGGATGGGAGTGTGGGAGCAGAGCCATGTATATAGGATTGGAGGGTGGGAGTGGAGCCATATATATAGGATGGGAGTGTGGGAGCAGAGCCATGTATATAGGATTGGAGGGTGGGAGTGGAGCCATATACAGTCATGGCCAAAAGTTTTGAGAATGACACAAATATGATATTTTCACATGATCTGCTGCCCTCTGTTTATGTGTGTTTGACAGAGGGTTTTTATCACAGACGAACATATATATTGGAAACATAAAAGTAACAAAAGCTTATATTGACAGTTAAATGAGTTAATGCAGCAAGTCAATATTTGCAGTTGTTGACTTCTTTCTTCTTCAGGACCTCTGCAATTCTCCCTGGCATGCTCTCAATCAACTTCTGGACCAAATCCTGACTGATAGCAGTCCATTCTTGCACAATCAATACTTTAATTTTGTCAGAATTTTTAGGTTTTTGTTTGTCCACCCGTCTCTTGATGATTGACCACAAGTTCTCAATGGGATTAAGATCTGGGGAGTTTCCAGGCCATGGACCCAAAATCTCTATGTTTTGTTCCCTGAGCCATTTAGTTATCACCTTTGCTTTATGGCAAGGTGCTCCATCATGCTGGAAAAGGCATTGTTGATCGCCAAACTGCTCTTGGAGGGTTGGGAGAAGTTGCTCTTGGAGGACATTCTGGTACCATTCTTTATTCATGGCTGTGTTTTTAGGCAAGACTGTGAGAGAGCCGATTCCCTTGGCTGAGAAGCAACCCCACACATGAATGGTTTCAGGATGCTTAACAGTTGGCATGAGACAAGACTGGTGGTAGCGCTCACCTTGTCTTCTCCGAATGAGGCGTTTTCCTGATGTCCCAAACAATTGAAAAGGGGATTCATCAGAGAAAATAACTTTACCCCAGTCCTCAGCAGTCCACTGCCTGTACCTTTTGCAGAATATCAGTCTGTCCATGATGTTTTTTCTGGAGAGAAGTGGCTTCTTTGCTGCCCTCCTTGAGACCAGGCCTTGCTCCAAGAGTCTCCGCCTCACAGTGCGTGCAGATGCACTCACACCTGCCTGCTGCCATTCCTGAGCAAGCTCTGCACTGCTGGTAGCCAGATCCCGCAGCTGAAACACTTTAAGAGACGGTCCTGGCGCTTGCAGGTCTTTCTTGGGCGCCCTGAAGCCTTTTTGGCAACAATGGAACCTCTCTCCTTGAAGTTCTTGATGATGAGATAGATTGTTGACTGAGGTGCAATCTTTCTAGCTGCGATACTCTTCCCTGTTAGGCCATTTTTGTGCATTGCAATGATGACTGCACGTGTTTCTTTAGAGATAACCATGGTTAACAGAAGAGAAACAATGATGCCAAGCACCAGCCTCCTTTTAAAGTGTCCAGTGGTGTCATTCTTACTTAATCATGACAGATTGATCTCCAGCCATGTCCTCATCAACACCCACACCTGTGTTAATGGAGCAATCACTGAAAAGAGGTTAGCTGGTCCTTTTAAGGCAGGGCTGCAATGATGTTGAAATGTGTTTTGGGGGATAAAGTTCATTTTCTAGCCAAATATTGACTTTGCAAGTAATTGCTGTTAAGCTGATCACTCTTTATAACATTCTGGAGTATATGCAAATTGCCATTAGAAAAAGTGAAGCAGTAGACTTTGTAAAAATTAATATTTGTGTTATTCTCAATACTTTTGGCCATGACTGTATATAGGATGGGAGTGTGGGAGCGGAGCCATGTATATAGGATGGGAGGGTTGGAGCAGAGCCATGTATATAGGATGGAAGGGTAGGAGCGGAGCCATGTATACAGGGTAGGAGCGGAGCCATGTATATAGGATTGGAGGGTGGGAGCAGAGCCGTGTATATAGGATGGGAGTGTGGGAGCAGAGCCATGTATATAGGATTGGAGGGTGGGAGTGGAGCCATATATATAGGATGGGAGTGTGGGAGCGGAGTCATGTATATAGGATGGAAGGGTAGGAGCGGAGCCATGTATACAGGGTAGGAGCGGGGCCGTGTATATAGTATTGGAGGGTAGGAGCGGAGCCATATATATAGGATGGGAGGGTTGGAGCAGAGCCATGCCTAAATAAACGACATACATATTCTAGAATATCCAATACGTTATAATCGGGCCACCATCTAGTCTACTATATAATCGTCTAATTCTGTCTGCAATGGACATAACGCGTCGCTGATTGGTTTTGCCAGGCCGGACATGACCAATCAGTGACAGGCGCAGTCCAGCCGCAAATTGGTGCAGGATTTGAACCATGCATGCCACCGCTATTGTCGGTAGCCGCGGGTCTCTTGCCGCATGGAGGTCAGCGGCGACGCAGTCGGGAGATGACCGGAGCCAGCCGATTATCTCCCGGGCCCCGGCTGATCGCAGCGGAAGTACCCAGACCAGCAGCCTCCACTGTTATGTTTCGGTAGCTGAGGAGTGCAGGTAAAAAAGGCAATACACCAGAGCAGTTGGAATCTATGAGATTGCAGTACCCTGACTAACCACCACAACTAGAGGCAGCCGTGGAGCGTTCCTACGTTGGTCCTAGACGCCTCGTCACAGCCTGAGAAACTAACTACACCTAAAGATAGAAATAGGAAAGCTATCTGCCCCGGAGCAGAACCCCAAAGATAATAGAAAGCCCCCAAACATGTAATGGCGGTTAGACAAGAGGAAATACTGACACAGAAAGAAAATAGTAAGAGCAAACGCTGGGGCCCAAACTAACTAAATAGAAAAGGACAGGAAGGGTACTTACTGCAATCCCAGAAAACCCTGAAAAGCACCAACTCCACTAATTTCAAAATCACCTGAGATCACACGACCTCTACCACCTAAATTAGTTCTCTGGTGTAACAAAATCAAAACAGCAGCCACTGAAAAAACTGGAGAAAGCAAAAGAACAAAACTCAGTGGCTGAACTAAACTGAGAGGGCAGAAGCCCCCGGAGGGGACCCAGAAGGCCCCCAAAGAAGTGCAGGACAAAATGCAAAAATATAGCACAAACACAAAAGAAGCAAAAGTCTTATCTGTTAGCAGGAGATGCAGACACGACACAGCAGGCTACAAGGGAAACTGGAATGAAGGATTCAGACCAGAACAATTGATCACCGGCAACCCTGATGGGAAAATGACTCCCTTATATAAGACCAGTCAGTAACACCTGATTCCCAGTCCTCACAATCTTCACTAGCACCGCTTGTAACCACCAGAGGGAGCCTCTGCTCAGAACTCATCTCAAACCCATTCACAACACTCCACGTAAACACCTGCAGTAGCATCCACGTACACCCTACCAGCAGCAGCCTCTATATACCCCAGCAGAAGCAGCCTCCACATATACCCTAGCAGCAGCAGCCTCCACATATACCCCAGCAGCAGCAGCCTCCACATATACCCCAGCAGCAGCAGCCTCCACATATACCCCAGCAGCAGCAGCCTCCACATATACCCCAGCAGCAACAGCCTCCACATATACCCCAGCAGCAGAAGCCTCCACATATACCCCAGCAGCAGCAGCCTCCACATATACCCCAGCAGCAGCAGCCTCCACATATACCCCAGCAGCAGAAGCCTCCACATATACCCCAGCAGCAGCAGCCTCCACATATACCCCAGCAGCAGAAGCCTCCACATATACCCCAGCAGCAGCAGCCTCCACATATACCCCAGCAGCAGAAGCCTCCACATATACCCCAGCAGCAGCAGCCTCCACATATACCCCAGCAGCAGCAGCCTCCACATATACCCCAGCAGCAGCAGCCTCCACATATACCCCAGCAGCAGCAGCCTCCACATATACCCCAGCAGCAGCAGCCTCCACATATACCCCAGCAGCAGCAGCCTCCACATATACCCCAGCAGCAGCAGCCTCCACATATACCCCAGCAGCAGCAGCCTCCACATATACCCCAGCAGCAGAAGCCTCCACATATACCCAGCAGCAGCAGCCTCCACATATACCCCAGCAGCAGCAGCCTCCACATATACCCCAGCAGCAGCCTCTATATACACCCGAGCAGCCTCTATATACACCCCAGCAGCGTCTATATACACCCCAGCAGCAGGAGCCTCTATATACACCCCAGCAGCAAACTCTATATACACCCCAGCAGCCTCTGTATAAACACCAGCAGCCTCTATATACACCCCAGAAGAATATATATACACCCCAGCAACCTCTATATATACCCCAGCAGCCTCTCTATACACCCCTGCAGCCTCTGTATACACCCCAGCAGCCTCATATTTTGATGATCTGTTTAATAATTTTGTTCAGTTGTATTAAGTTCTATGAGCAATAACATTTAATGAAAATGTATATATTTTACCTGGAAAATCCTGTGTATTCATTGTATTATTCTTAAATCTTCATAAATAAACTCCATACATATTCTAGAATACCCGATGCGTTAAAATCGGGCCACCATCTAGTATCACATAACCAGCAAAACACAAAATGTAACAGGCAACAGTTTCTCACCCTTCCACTTCCAGGGCTACTTACTCCAAGCCAGCAGCACCCCGCTTTCACCGGGCACCCACCGAGAAAGGAATAATGCCAGATTTAGGCAGCTGAGTACCGCAAAGTCTGTAGTCAGGTGACTGGATTTTCCCAAGCTGGATTCCGTCCTTATGTAGTCTTTGATATCTCAGTCGAATCCTTGCATTTGATGCTGAAGTCCATGTAGTCTTATAATCCAGGTTCGGTTATGGCCAATCCAAAATTGGTACCATGCAGCAAGAGAGACTTGGTCACTGGACAGTCCTCCTTCTATACCCCTGAGATCTCAATTCAGACGGTTGGGGCTTCATGATTGGTGGAATAATTAGAGTGTGCTAGATTGGATAGACTCCAAGCCCCATACATAATATCCCTAGTAGTAATGGTCTCTTAAGCCCCGTCTCACACAGCGATCTCTGAGTCTCTAGTTTTGTGACGCAGCAGCGATCTCCCCAGCGATATCGCTGTGTGTGACATTCAGCGACGATCAGCCCTCTGCCGGGTATCGCTGATCGTCGCAGAAATGTCAGGACCTTTTTTTGATCGCTGGTCTCCAGCTGACAGGCACGCATCGCTGCGTGTGACAGGCGGGAGACCAGCGATCCGCTGGTAACCAAGGTACACAGCGGGTTTCCAGGTGCGGGGCTGCGCCTAGAAACCCTCTGTGTACCTTGGTTACCAGCGCTCTGCATCAGGGCGCTGGTAACCAAGGTACACTGCGGGTAAGTAAGCGACGTTACCCGCAGTGTTGCTGTCCTGATCCCTGCCTGTTTGGCAGCTCAGCAGCGATCATGTAGCGATACACCAGCGATCCTGACAAGTGCATATCGTTGTCGGGATCGCTGGTGTATCGCTATGTGAGACCCAGCCTTAACTTCAAACCTAGACTCCTAATAGTCTTGTAGAAACAATGAGGGTCTTATCACAAGGTAATAAACAGAATACCTTCATGTCTGGCCAAATTTTAAGAAACTTAACCCATGCTAGGCATTGAAAGAGTCCATGTGGTGACAGTTCTGTTCTGAAGTGATACACTCACTTGGAAGCCATCAGAGTATTCCACAGAGTGGCCCTACTTGGAGGATTGTCAGTGAAATTAATCTGTCCATGATAAGGATTTGTGTTGATTGGCATACTGGAGTGAACTGAAGGTACTGTCACACTAATGAGATCGCTTAAGCGACAGCGATTTTATGACGCAGCAGCGACATCGTCAGCGACGTCGTTGTGTGTGACATGTATCAGTGATGTGGCCTCTGCTGAGATGTCGCTGATCGCTCATGAACGTTCTTGGCCGTATTTTGATCGTTGGTGTCCTGCTGGTGAGCCTGAATCGCTGAGTTTGACACCCTGTTAGTAACGACGAGCGACCTCGTTGGCGACTCATATGTCAGCGGCGCAGGCGGGACCAGGTTTTCTTTCATAACGCCCCTCAGCTCCGATTGGTGGCCACAACATCACCTCAGCAATAAATTAAAACGTAGCTGTGCCCCCATCCATTGTTCCAGAGCGCTTTGTCGTGACTCCAACGTTCTGTCCTTTGTGCGTTGTTGCGAGGATAGTATCGTGTGTGGGGGTTTTGCCATCCTGTCAAAGTCTCTACAGCGCTTCATCTTCCCCATTATACTTTCTGGATATTTGGATTTCCCTTGCAAGGTCCATATTGTTTGCGATATTTTGTGATGCGTTTTTTGGATAACACACCTTTTCTTTTTGTCTGCTTAACTCCAATATATATACAGCCGTGTTGCCGGGATTTTTTTTTCCTCGCCCACCACTGCAGTTTTATTAGATCTTTGTTGCTTTTTGAGGATTTTTTTGGGTTAGAATCATCTTGTCAACTAGTGTGCAAGGAAGTAATGATTCAAATGGATATTCATACTCTATGTATTATAGGCACATATTTTCACAAGGCTGAAGTTGGTTTCTTATTCGTCAGTTTCTTATTCGGCAAATTTTTCTTTTCTGTGTTTTATAGGTTTAACAGCAAAAAATAAGCATCAAAATAATAAAAAACAATGCAGCTAGATGCCCTGATGTGAATACACTTAAAATCTGCGCCAAAAATTATAAAACTGGCACAAAAATGGGCATCAAAGTGGGCACCAGAGGGCGTTAATGAAAGGGTTAAATGACTTTGGGCCACTGAAATGACACTGCAGACATATAGAACAGGGCGCCCAACATTAAAAACAAGTCTCTCCAGTTGGCCCAGATGGGTTCTGGGCATCAGAATTGGCATCAAAGTGGGCACAGTCGATTTTCACAGGTTTGAATAAGTAACTGATGTTTTTAAGGGGTTAAATGATTTTGTGACTCTGATCTCACACTAAGAATATACAGATAATGATGCCCCGCATCAAAACCAGGTCCCTCCTGCCTGGCCTAAATGGGTTCTGGGCATCAGAATTGGCATCAAACTGGGCAAACAGCCAATTTTCACAGATTTGACTAAGTAACTGATGTTTTTAAGGGGTTAATGACTTTGGGCCACTGATCTCACACCACCATTACAAACACAGTAAGGCTGGAGACACACAAGCGATTTAAAAATCGGTTCACTTTTGATGCAGGAGAGTCGGATGAGTGTAATGTGAGTGTCAGGCGGTTTTTTTTGCGAGTACAATCTGATTTTTCTCACCGATCATCTGATTTACAACAGAATGCAGTGTGATTGTAAGGCCTCTTTCACACATCAGGTTTTCAGCGTCAGGCCAAAAACCGGATCCGTCTCATCCAGTGTATCCGGTTTTTAAGCCGTTTTTCGACAGATTACACCGGATCCGGTTTTTAAAAACGCCCTTTTTGGGGTTCCAAACGTGATTGGCTACTGAAAACCTATATATGCACTGTTCCTACAGCCCATCTGGTTGTATAGGAGCAAGTGCCGGTTGGAGAGAAGAGCAAGTGGCTGCTGAAAATGGACGTTGTGATAGGAAACATTCTGAAGAATTTGGTGGATTCCACAGTGGAGGCGAATTGTCTGAAAGCGATTGTTCTGGAGAAGGAGAGAAAGATACAGCAGCAACTACGACGTTTATGGATCCACCCCATCACAGCCCAGAGAATGACGCGTGGGGTATATTCTACACTATACGTGGAGCTACGAGGAAACCCTCCGAATTTTTTTGCATATCTTCGCATGAAAATGGAGAACTTTGATTTGTTGGTGGAGCGTGTTGTAGAAATTAAAGTTATGCATGATTGAAAGTTATGGACGATTGAGCACGTTTGATTATATGCGACATAAATAAGCGATTTACGTGAATAACTCCTGAACTACACATAGAGTGGATAATTTTTTTGTCAAATATTATTCAGGACATTGAGATGTTCATTTTGAGCCCTAGTTGTCCAGGGTACCTCTTTTCAAATGAAAGTTATGGACGATTGATGAATATCTAATGATTGATGAATATCTAATAGCTAACTGCAGACTAAAGGTACTGCCACACTAAACGATCCCGCTAACGATCACGATAACGACGCAAGCTAATGAGATTGTTGGTGTGATCGTTTTAAGGTCGCTAGTAGCTGCCAAACAGGACGATCTCATTAACGACGCATCAGCGGTTAGCGATCTCCTTAACGACTTTGGCGGTCGTTGGGACGTGCCACACTGCATGTATTGTGAAAGATCACGACCTCGATAGGCGTGACTGAGTGCAACCTTTTCCACGTCCCTCATCACAGATTGGTGGTCACTATTTATCTCATAAATATTTGTCACAGCTCTCGCTTTGTGATTGGATGACCGCGTCATAAAAGACGACGTACCAGCACTCCTCTCCATTGCTCTCGAGCAGAAGCGGTTCTTTCAAATCTCCAGCATCGTTCCAGTGTGTCCTGCTAGCCTTTGTAGCTACTGCGATCCAGTTTGTGCCACTATTGCGGTTGCTGCGTTCCAGTCTACGCCGTTGATTTTTCTGCGATCCAGTCTGTCTCTATTTCATTTGCTGCGATCCAGTCTGTGCCGTTATATCCTCTGCGATCCAGTTTGTGCCGTTATATCCTCTGCGATCCAGTTTGTGACGCTATTTGGTTTCCCTATTTTCTTTTTTTTTTCAGTATCACAAACAAGTTTTGTAAGGTAGGTATTTTTTTGTCACATTTAATTTTTATTTTCTCTTTAATTTTACAGATCCATTTTTAGATCCCTGCTGTTGTTAACCATTGTCGTCCATCAATGTTTTTTTTTTTGCCATTGTTTTGTTCTGGCACGCCCACCACCACCATTTTATGATCCCAGCTCTGCCATTGTTTACTCCAGCTGCGCCCACAACCATTTTGTGATCCCTGCTGTTTTTACCATAGTGGTCCATCTATGACTTTTATTTAGCTCTGCCATTGTTTACTCCAGCTGCGCCCACAACCACCATTTTATGTTCCCTGCTGTGTTCTATGTTGTAGGCTATGTGAGCATTTTATTTAACCATTCTGGCGTTCTCACATAATCCTTTTTTTATTACAGTTGGCCGATAAGCAGGAATTTTTGCGGGAGTTTATCGAGATGTACCGCTCGATGCCTTGCCTGTGGAAAATAAAGTCGGCTGATTACTGTAACAGGCTTAAAAAGATGGACGCATACCAAAAACTGGTGGAGCTCTGCAAGAACCGTTACCCAGATGAACCAGCGGATGAGTCATCGGTGAAAAAACGTATTCAGGCCCTCCGCACAGTGTACAAAAAAGAGCTAAATAAAGTACTAAATTCAACCAAATCTGGAGCCGGGGCCGAAGATGTTTATGTCCCCAAACTGTGGTACTTTGAGCTGTTCGCTTTCACAAGGGACCAAGAAGTACCCAGACAAGGGACATCCATGTTGGATCTAGACCCGGTGATCCAGCCGGACTCCCCTGTCGTACATATAAGTACCTTTGTATTAAAACACATTTTAATGTACATGCCAAAGTGGACTTGAAATTAAAAAATGTAATTGTGAAATGTAGATAAAATGGCAGAATATATCCCTTCATGTACTGATAATTTATGTAGCTCAACGGTTGAGGCCTATCCATTTACAAGTGTTGTTTTCACATTTTTGCTGTATATGGTTGTTATAGTGTGAAGATAAATTTCTTTGTCTTTACAAGTGTCGGTTTCACATTTTTGCTGTATATGGGTGTTATAGTGTGAAGATAAATTTATTTTTCTTTGTGATTTACCATTTGTTTTTTGTTCATGCAGGACACAGAAGAGGCCGTCTCCACACCTCCAACTGAAGAAGACAGCATGGCGTTGATCCAAGATGAAGAAGTAGTCGAGCCACCATCCTCATCTGTGCGGAGCCGGCTTACACTTTCTGGCAGAAAAAGGAAGGCTCCCACCACCTCCACCACCTCGGCTACTCCTGAATTGGTAGAAATTGCGAAAAAAGTGCTTACGGCAGAAAAAGACCAAACAAAAATAACTGGCTTTGCATACTTCGCTAATGAGAAGCTCCCAACACTGGATCCTGTTCAGCGGCTTCATGCAGAGAGACTCATGTTTGAGGTACTGACTCATATGAAAAAATAACCGTGTGCACAACCAAGAAGGTGCCAGAGTAGGTTCCCAAACCGTATCTAATAGAAAATGAACTCGGCACTCAACTTTAGTATAGTGAGAATAAAGATTTTTATTCACAGTAGTAACACGAAACGTTTCGGTCCTATATCATGGACCTTCATCAGTCAAAGATACTACTGGGAAGGGGGTTGATCCACATAGGGAAGAAAGAAAGGGCTGGATATAGCCTGTGTTGGTGGGGTGAGATGAGGAAGAGGACAATGCCTCTATTGCACTAGTAACCTGTTGTGAAGGAGTCCGGTAGTGAGGATAGGTCTCAGCATTGGACGCACTCAGACTAGCGGTGGACACCGCGTCCAATGCTGAGACCTATCCTCACTACTGGACTCCTTCACAACAGGTTACTAGTGCAATAGAGGCATTGTCCTCTTCCTCATCTCACCCCACCAACACAGGCTATATCCAGCCCTTTCTTTCTTCCCTATGTGGATCAACCCCTTCCCAGTAGTATCTGTGACTGATGAAGGTCCATGATATAGGACCGAAACGTTTCGTGTTACTACTGTGAATAAAAATCTTTATTCTCACTATACTAAAGTTGAGTGCCGAGTTCATTTTCTATGAGGTACTGACTCAAGCGTCTTTTGGAAACCTGGATAACAGATATGTCGTCATGCCAAGACCGCAGTACCCGGACTACTCATGGCCCAACAATCCTGTGCCGAACCCAATTGGGATAAATCCACCAAACCCAAACGTTGGTGCTCCCCCTTATTTTTATACACCGCAGAGGCAATGTGGTAATGGCAACGATCCATCTTACCAGCAGTTGTAGGTTTTAAAATTTTTTACAAGTTTTTTTTGTGGTCTATATTTTTTTTACATTGATACCTTTTTTAATAAAAATCTTATTTATCTAATGAATTGTGGTCTTTTATTCTTATGTGATGTCAACTATTAAAATGTTGTATTTTTATTACATCTACTTGTCACACACGGGGTCATGGGAGTACCAGCTGTCATAGGAGTTCCATCATAGGGAAAAAATGAAATGAAAAAAAATTAAAAAATTAACATTTCTTTTAAAGGCCCCTGGTCACACTAGCGCTAAGACCTTATACTAAAAAATAATACACCACACCTGCGTAGATAAACGTTAAATATATAATATATATTATATTCATATATATTTATATATATATATTTTGGGGAAAATAAATAAAATGTAAATAAAAACAAAATACAGTAACATAATTGTGATGAGTGCTGTGCTGGAATTGCTGTCCTCATATTTTTTTTTGTACTGCGGAAAGCCCACAAAGCAAAGCCCCCTCCTTCTCTCTGCAGCTCTCAAACTTCTCACCAACCCCCCCAGCCTGCACTCAGGCAGTGTAATGTGAGCTGCCAGTGCTGGAAGTTTTCCCGCTTCACCGCAGGGGTCCCCCATTGTCAGCACATGTGCTGCTCCTACACTAGCAGCCATTTTGGAGACTGCATTCTGTTTTGGTTAATAACACGGTGGGAGCGTCCGCTAGAAACACGAAAGTACTGTTGTGAAACATGCGCCTGACAGGCAACGGTCCCGTGGTACTGGTAAACCCGTAACTCCAACAGAACCCGAGAAATGGAATTCTCGGATGCCCTATAAACTAGCCACACCGCGTGTGGGCTCATTTGAACCGTCATTTCAAAGTAAGATCATTGATAGGTCTGCCATTATTCTGCGAGGTTCTCAGGATGAGTTATGCTCCTGATAATCTTTCAGAACTCCAACCAGCAAGATGAGGACCCTGGTAACTCCACCCCGTTTATGATGTCACGGCCACAGGTCTATAAGGTAGGGGCCAGGTATTCTGGCTCAGATCTGCCCTGGACACCAGACTTATAGCAGCTCTGTGATGCATTGTGATGTCTCCCCTCCCCCGACCGCATGGCTTGCCTACTATGATCTAAGAACTGTAAGTTGATCTTCCTTATGTTAACCCCTTTTATTTTCTAATTGTCTTGTACATAACTATATTGCCTCAGCTTGTTACATCTTTTTATATTGTATAAGCACTGCCTGTCTTTTTAGGAATAAACCTATAAATTTATTAGTTTGTTTCTCCTGCTCTATAAACGAATTTGCACGTGCCTGAAGCACTACGCTACTGTTTTGGGGTTGCTACGGACCCTCTTGATAAATTGTTCATCAAAAGCCGTAGCTGGTGGCAGCTAAAAGGAAGGGGTGTAAAGTGTTAATCTATTGGGTGACGCTGGCAGTGACGGAGCGGGGTTTATAAGGGTACTGCCTGGCTGCAGCCAGGAGTAATTATAATTCCCTCACTGCAGCGTGCCCAATAGCCAGCACACATCCAAGTGACCCGTCTGGCGACCAATTATCCTAGGTGCAGTTCCCTGACTGACCTGAGGGTAAGGGGGGCGCCAGAGAGCTGCAAGTTCCTAAGTGGAAGTGGGATAATTAAAAGTCCCTGCAGTTTACCGGGTCGGACGGCAGCAGCCGTCGTGTGTGTGCGCGTTTTCGTCACATTTGCGGCATGGAGGGATCACAGGCCGTGATACCCCGGGCTACCGTGTGGCGGACCGTGTGCCCATTCATCACATATTGGTGGCAGAGCGGTGGGATTATAGAGCATTAGTGATCTGGTTTGAGCAATCATTCCATTCACTAAAAAACTTGCACGGTTCTTCAGCGACCCTGCAACTAAAGTTTTGGAGAACAGACTCAGTGTTTATTAGTCCTGAGACAATTGTGTGTACTTGCGGTTACCCCTCCCTTCTCTTTGTTTTTCTATCCTATCTTTTATTTGGCAACCATGGCTACGAGGGGATTCGACTGGTATAATCGGAGTAGCAGGGAAACTCTTCTAGCCATATGCGAGTGGAGGCAGATTGTCCCCATGGACCAAACCAAGGCCGCAGTGATCCAGGCCCTGATGGCACGGGACCACGCTCAGAGCGAGGAGGGCGCAGGAGCCGGCCCAAGCCAAGGTGGTGCCGCAGGAGCAGAGGCCCAACCCCTGACTGCTTACACCCAGGGCGGGATGGACCCTTACCTGCAGGCGGCCCTGGAGGGACTCTCCACTGACGACCATGAAGAACGCCTGAAGCTGATCCAGAAAGCTCAAGAGAGAGCCGACCAGCGAGAGGCCAACCAGCGAGAGGCCGAGAGAGCCCAGCGAGAGGCCGAGAGGGAGGCCGAGAGAGCTGAGCGGGAGGCTGAGAGAGCCGAGCGGGAGGCAGAGAGAGCCGAGCGGGAAGCTCAGAGAGCCCATGAACTGGAGCTGCTCAGACAAGGGGCAATGCCCTCCACAGCCCAGAGCAGTGTGCCCAGCAGCGCTCAGAGTCCCAAGCCCCGGCCGGAGCACTTTCCCGTGATGGAAAAGGACGGAGACTTGGACACTTTTCTGCGGGCCTTTGAGAAAGTCTGCAGACAGTACCGGCTGCCTGACAACCAATGGGCCAGGTACTTGACTCCCGGGCTAAAGGGCAAAGCTCTGGAGGCGTTTGCTTCACTCACGCCGGATCAAGATGACAACTATCAGGCCATCAAGCAGGCCCTGATCGCCAAGTACCAGCTAACCCTGAGGTATACCGAAAGAAGTTCCGGAACCTCCAACGTGGCCCACACGGCAGTTATAGCGATGTGGTGCAAGGACTCAGGAACCACTTTGACCAGTGGATCCAGGGACTGTCAGTTGACACCTTTGAGAACCTGAGGGACCTGATGATCAAAGACCAGTTCCTGCATCTGTGCCCAGCTGAGGTCCGACAGTTCATCCTGGACCGAGAACCGGAGGACGCGGTCAGAACAGCACGGATCGCCGACAGCTATGAGGCCAACCGGAAAACCGAGGTGCGGAAGCCCGTCACCACCCGCTGGGGAGGGGGTAAGCCTGCAACCAACCCCAGTGCCCCTGCCAGCCATCCCTCTGGAGGCACTATCCCCTTTGCCAGCGCCAGGCCTACATCAGACCCCCGCCAGTGTTTCTCCTGTAAAAGGACTGGACACATCAGCGCCACCTGTCCGGAGAGCAGAAGAACCCCCCAGCCAAGGCCTCCGGGCCCAACGCCTCTGTTCTTTTGGTGGGTGGTGTGGTGGGGAGGGTTGATGACAATGTGCAGCCCGTCCGCGTGGGGGCCCGTCTCGCTACCGGCCTCAAGGACACCGGGGCTGAACGAACCCTCATCCGACCCGAACTGGCGGCCCCTGAAGAGTTGATTCCGGGGAAAACCTTAACTGTCACAGGGATTGGGGGCGTCCACTACCCCTTGCCGATAGCCCGAGTTTTCATTGACTGGGGTGCCGGGAGCGGGGTGAAGGAAGTGGGGGTGTCCGAAAACCTGCCCACTGATGTTTTATTGGGGACTGATCTGGGGAGGATGGTGGCGTACTATGTCCCTGACACCCCTTCCCAATCTGATGATAAGGTTAACGTTAACCATGATGTTGATGTTGATGGGAAACTGATTGTGTTACCTGCTAATGCTTTGCGAAGTGATGATGCAACTGATAACCTTTCTTTCCCTAGGACTGATGTTGATAGTGATGTATCTGTGCCATCTGAATCTGTTAACCCTTTCTCTGAAGTGGTAGATGTGTCCACAGGTACAGGAGCGTTCAGTCCCGTCGCTCTGCGGAGTGAGACGGCTGAGGAACCCTAGCAGGAGCAAGCGACAGTGCTCAAGGAAATGGGGAGGTGCATGGGAACCAGGAGGAAGGTGACGCCATGACACTGACCAGTGCCACCGAGGAAGGTAACTGGCCCATAAGTAGCACTGCTCCTGAAGTGTTGGGGGTGGATGGGGAGGTAGAGCCCATAGCAGCGCAGGCTGATGGGTCTATAGAAATCCCCGGGGAGACTGCATATGTAGCTGCTGTCACCCGCAGTCAGAGTGCCCGGATCGCAGGTAGCGCTCTGCCATCTGGACCCTCCTCCGCTACAGGAGAGACTGAACCAGAGGTGGACCCAGAGCCGGTCCCAGAGGGTCCCAGTGAGGAAGGAACCCTGACGTCACTTCTGGCTGCCTCCAGCCAGGAGTTCCAGGCCGCTCTGCACTCAGATGCGAGCCTGGAGAACTTGAGGCACCTCGCCGAGACGCCCACCTCCGTGACTGATAAGGAGAGGGTGTTCTGGGAACGAGGAAGGTTGTACCGGGAGACAGTACCCGGAGATTCCCAAAAGGAGTGGTTGAGGGAAAAACAGCTGGTCGTCCCGCACCAGTTCCGAGGTGAGTTGTTGAGGATTGCCCATGAGATTCCACTCGCTGGACACTTGGGGATCAGCAAAACTAAGGCACGGCTGTCTCAACACTTCTATTGGCCCAAGATGGGGACAGATGTGACTAACTACTGCCGCTCCTGTATCACCTGTCAAAGAGTGGGGAAGGCGGGGCCTGCTCTTAAGGCTCCCCTGATCCCATTGCCAGTGATAGAGGAGCCTTTCCAGAGGATCGGGTTGGACATTGTGGGCCCGCTGGCCGTCCCCAGCAGCTCTGGAAAGCAATACATCCTTACCGTGGTAGACTACGCTACCCGGTACCTGGAGGCAGTAGCTCTGTCCTCAACTAGGGCAGATAAGGTGGCGGATGCACTGGTGACCATCTTTTCACGGGTAGGATTTCCCAGGGAGATGCTTACCGATCAAGGGACCCAATTTATGTCTCGCCTAATGAAGGCTCTCTGCAGCAAAATGCAGGTGACGCGTATGGTATCGAGTGCGTATCACCCACAGACCAATGGTTTGTGTGAGCGCTTTAACGGTACCCTCAAACAGATGCTCCGCATGCTGGTTGAGACCCAGGGACGCGATTGGGAGCGGTACCTCCCACACCTGCTATTTGCCTACAGAGAAGTCCCGCAGGCCTCGACAGGGTTCTCCCCCTTCGAGCTCCTGTATGGTAGGCGAGTCCGGGGACCCTTGGGTTGATAAGAGAATCCTGGGAAGATGAGCCAAACCCCACGGAAGTGTCCATCGTGGATTATGTCATGCGCTTCCGCGACAAGATGCAGACCTTGACGCAGTTGGTGCATGACAACATGACGCAGGCTCAGGCTGACCAGAAGCACTGGTACGACCAGAACGCCCAGGAGCGGACCTACCAGGTGGGTCAAAAGGTGTGGGTGCTGGTCCCCGTACCAAAGGATAAGCTTCAGGCAGCCTGGGAAGGCCCGTACGTCGTGCACCAACAGCTCAACCCAGCCACCTACGTGGTCACGCTTGACCACACTCGGGGTAGGCGCAAGGCCTTTCACGTCAACATGATGAAGGCCCATCACGAACGTGAAGCCTGCGTCCTACCGGTCTGCAATCTGCCCGAGGACGGGGAAGAGGATCCCCTCCTAGACATGCTGGCCCAAGCTAATGCCAATGGGTCCATTGAGGACATGGAGGTAAATGCCTCGCTAACCGCCTCCCAGCGGTTGCAGTTGCTGACCACTCTGGAATCCTTTCGGGCCGTGTTCACTAACCGACCCGGAAGGACCAAGTTGGCAGTCCATGAGGTGGACACCGGGAATCACGCCCCGTTACGGCGGACACCTTATCGGATCTCTGAGGAGGTGCAGCAGATTATGCGCCAGGAGATCCATGAGATGTTGCAGCTGGGGGTGATCCGGCCGTCCAAAAGCGCGTGGGCCTCACCTGTAGTTCTCGTGCCCAAAAAGGATCGGACCACCCGGTTCTGCGTGGACTACAGGGGGCTCAACGCCATCACTACCTCTGATGCGCACCCAATGCCACGCATCGAGGATCTGCTGGAGCGGTTGGCGAATGCCAAGTACATATCCATCATGGATTTGAGCCAGGGATACTGGCAGATTCCCCTGAGCCCTGCGGCGCAGGAGAAATCCGCCTTTATCACCCCTTTTGGACTGTACGAGTCCACGGTCATGCCTTTCGGAATGAAGAATGCCCCTGCCACTTTTCAGCGGATGGTCAACCACCTGCTTCAGGGACTGGAGGAGTACGCTGTGGCGTACCTGGACGACATTGCCGTCTTCAGTTCCACCTGGGAGGAACACCTTCAGCATCTCCAGGAGGTGCTCAAGCGTATTCACCAGGCAGGTCTGACCATCAAGCCGGGAAAATGCCAGATGGGCATAAGGGAGGTCCACTACCTGGGGCACCGGGTAGGTGGGGGTTCCATGAGTCCAGAGCCCGAGAAAGTGGACGCAATCGTGTCCTGGCCCACCCCCAGGACCAAAAAGCAGGTGAAGTCCTTCCTGGGCACTGCAGGGTACTATAGGCGTTTCGTACCGAACTATAGCGCCATTGCAAAACCCTTGACGGACCTCACCAAGGGCGGTCTACCCCAAACAGTCAGCTGGACAGATGGCTGTGAGGCGGCATTCCGAGCTTTGAAAACAGCCCTGTGCAGCTCTCCAGTGTTGAGAGCCGTTGACAGCAGTCGGCCCTTCCTGGTACAGACTGACGCCAGCGAATTTGGCCTCGGTGCTGTACTCAGCCAGGTTGATTCGGGGAACCAGGAGCACCCCGTGTTGTACCTGAGCCGGAAACTTCTGCCAAGGGAAGTGGCATACTCCACCATCGAGAAGGAGTGCCTGGCCATGGTCTGGGCACTGCAACGTTTGCAGCCCTACCTGTACGGGCGCACCTTCAAGGTGGTCACCGACCACAACCATCTGAGCTGGCTGCACACAGTGTCCGGATCCAATGGTAGGTTGCTACGCTGGAGCCTTGCCCTGCAGCAGTATGATTTTGCCGTACAACACAAGAAAGGCAGCGATCATGGGAATGCTGATGGGTTATCACGACGTGGCGAACCCGCTGAGGTGCGCATGTCGGATTACCGACAGGTCATGCCTCCATAGCGCCCTCAAAGGGGGGGAGGTGTGATGAGTGCTGTGCTGGAATTGCTGTCCTTATCTTTTTTTTTGTACTGCGGAAAGCCCACAAAGCAAAGCCCCCTCCTTCTCTCTGCAGCTCTCATACTTCTCACCAACCCCCCCAGCCTGCACTCAGGCAGTGTAATGTGAGCTGTCAGTGCTGGAAGTTTTCCCGCTTCACCGCAGGGGTCCCCCATTGTCAGCACATGTGCTGCTCCTACACTAGCAGCCATTTTGGAGACTGCATTCTGTTTTGGTTAATAACACGGTGGGAGCGTCCGCTAGAAACACGAAAGTACTGTTGTGAAACATGCGCCTGACAGGCAACGGTCCCGTGGTACTGGTAAACCCGTAACTCCAACAGAACCCGAATTCTCGGATGCCCTATAAACTAGCCCACCCGCGTGTGGGCTCATTTGAACCGTCATTTCAAAGTAAGATCATTGATAGGTCTGCCATTCTTCTGCGAGGTTCTCAGGATGAGTTATGCTCCTGATAATCTTTCAGAACTCCAACCATACCTTTCAGCAAGATGATGACCCTGGTAACTCCACCACGTTTATGATGTCACGGCCACAGGTCTATAAGGTAGGGGCCAGGTATTCTGGCTCATATCTGCCCTGGACACCAGACTTATAGCAGCTCTGTGATGCATTGTGATGTCTCCCCTCCCCCGACCGCATGGCTTGCCTACTATGATCTAAGAACTGTAAGTTGATCTTCCTTAGGTTAACCACTTTTATTTTCTAATTGTCTTGTACATAACTATATTGCCTCAGCTTGTTACATCTTTTTATATTGTATAAGCACTGCCTGTCTTTTTAGGAATAAACCTATAAATTTATTAGTTTGTTTCTCCTGCTCTATAAACGAATTTGCACGTGCCTGAAGCACTACGCTACTGTTTTGGGGTTGCTACGGACCCTCTTGATAAATTGTTCATCAAAAGCCGTAGCTGGTGGCAGCTAAAAGGAAGGGGTGTAAAGTGTTAATCTATTGGGTGACGCTGGCAGTGACGGAGCGGGGTTTATAAGGGTACTGCCTGGCTGCAGCCAGGAGTAATTATAATTCCCTCACTGCAGCGTGCCCAATAGCCAGCACACATCCAAGTGACCCGTCTGGCGACCAATTATCCTAGGTGCAGTTCCCTGACTGACCTGAGGGTAAGGGGGGCGCCAGAGAGCTGCAAGTTCCTAAGTGGAAGTGGGATAATTAAAAGTCCCTGCAGTTTACCGGGTCGGACGGCAGCAGCCGTCGTGTGTGTGCGCGTTTTCGTCACATTTGCGGCACGGAGGGATCACAGGCCGTGATACCCCGGGCTACCGTGTGGCGGACCGTGTGCCCGTTCATCACAATAATAAAATAAAAAATTATAAACAAAATATTAACAAAATACCAAATAATTAAAAAAAAAAATAATGAGGGCCCCGGAGTCCAGCAAATACCCTCTCCAGCATCACCCCGTGGTGATGCAGAGCTCCCATGGCAGTTTGCATCGCTGCCATCGTGCTGTTCATTAATGCCACAGCACTGCTCATTGCCGCCATCAGCCGGCGGTGTGACAGCAACAGGTCCTGGGCAGTTGGGATTTCTGTGGAGGTAAAGGTAACAGTTAACCAGGGAATTCTGTGTGCAACATGTACATGTTATGTTTGTTAACACTTACGGTTTTCCTCAGAGGACCCGCTTACTGCCCACCCAGAACCTGCTGCTCCGCCGGCTAGGGAAACAGAAAAAAAAAATTATATCACAACAGCCATTACACATAAGACCTAACAAAGTTCTCAAACTTGTCTGAAGCTTATATAATGTGCGTTAATTACCTGATGGGGAGCCTGCATCCTTGTCACGGGATGATGCTGGAGAGAAGCCATATTCTTGGGAAGGGCTGGAAGACACCAAATCACGAGGGGGGGTTGCTGCAGGTGAAGGGGTTGAGAGGTAAGGTGATGATGGTGGTGGAGGGGTAGCCGGGGAAGGAGATGATGGAGGTGGAGGGGTAGCTGGGGACGGTGGAGCAGCTGGAGCTGGTGATGGTGGTGCTGTAAATGAAATATACAATTCAGAATCCCCATTATCATCATTGCCTCCCCATTAATATAATCATCATTGCCTTCCCATTATCATTGTCTCCCATTAATATCATCATTATCATTGCCTTCCCATTATCATTGTCTCCCCATTAATATCATCATTATCATTGCCTCCCCATTATTATCATCATCCCCTCCTCACCACCTGCCTGCTTAGGGCCCCGGCACTTGCCCGGGTGCTGACGCCGGCCCTGACTGGTCCTCCCGTTACTGCCAGTACTTCCATCTATGCCTGTAAACCCCCTCATGACTGGTACTCCCATCACTGCCTGCCCCATCACTGCTGGTACTCCCATCACTATTGGTCCTCCCGTTACTGCCAGTACTTCCATCTATGCCTGTAAACCCCCTCACGACTGGTACTCCCATCACTGCCTGCCCCATCACTGCTGGTACTCACATCACTACTGGTCCTCCCGTTACTGCCAGTACTTCCATCTATGCCTGTAAACCCCCTCACGACTGGTACTGTCAAGGTAAAATATAATTTTCTATCTTATATATATGTGTTTTGCTATTTTTATACCTTTATAAAAATATGTTTATATGTACTTTGTTACTTTGATATGTCAAGATAAACACAAAGTTTTCCTTGAATATGTATTATTCAGATTGAAACTTATTCTAAGATGACGTCAGTACCAGCTAGTCTGTCTCCAAGAAATTCACTGATGACTGCCCCCACCTTTGGGGAACTGAGGATTGCACCAGCAAGTCTGCCTGGATACAAGACCTATGGACTGTGAACCAATAGAGATGGCCAGATGCTGGACATGTCCATATATGGACATATATAGCTTACCTCCCCGCCCCCATCCACCCTTAACTCCACCCTGACATCCTGTGTAGATAATCCCATGCTTGCAGAAATAAAGATCAGTACTTTGCTGAGATTGGTGCCTGCATACAGCCCTCTAAGCATGCTCTGAAGTTTGAACCAGCCTATTGTCTGACTCATTCTTTAAACGGTTAACCCATGCTTATAATCTAATCTGGAGTGACTGGAGGACGAGTGTTTGTCGTTTCGACCCCGACAATTGGCGCCCAACGTGGGGCTGTGGATCGCCGCCCGTCCGGACCCGTCCTGAGGACTTTGCGGTGGTGCCCGCGGTGACTGAGTGCGAGGACTGCAGCCTCCATTGAACACGGTAAGTTGGGATCATATACTTTATATGCGTCCCACTTGCCTGTGTGTCAGTCATTGTTGGCGTTGCTGTATTGTCGATTTGGGTCTGGGTGGGTGACCGGTTGAGTGGTGAGACCGAAGGCGATCCCACGCCACGCTCCGAACCAGCAAGTGAGACCGAGTGACGTTGCATGTTTGCGTGTACTCGTGTCAGCACCACTTCCTCCTCCTCCGATCACTGTACCTTTATGTAGATAGATGCCTCCTGTGACTGTTAGAATAAAGTTGGGACAAATTTTAGATTCTTGAAGTGTTGAGTGGGGTATAAGACGCACATGATAGTTTAGTTAGTGACAGATTGATTAGGATTCTCTGTCTTATAAATGACAAATTGAGCAGGGACTCTTTGTCTAACACGGGGAGCCTCATTAGGAGAAGCCCCAGTGTCAGTACATGGAGCGGGGACTCTGTGCTGTGTAGGGTGTCACGGCGAACTGTGCTGTAAAGTCACCATCCACAGTTGAAGGGACAGATTGAGTAGGGCTCTTTGTCTTGTCAGTACATGGAGCGGGGACTCTGTATTGACGGGTGGTGACCTGCAAGTGACGCCGGTGGTCTGAGTCGCGACAGATCATTGCACTCTGTTAAAATCATGATGCGTATGTTTAGATCTGAGAAACCTCATAAGTTAGAGGGTGGTACTGTGGGAGTCAGTGAGCTTGTTCAGTCACGGGAAGGCCGGAAGGCTGTTAGAAATGTGAGAAGTTTGTATAAAATGATGGGTCTGCCCAGTACCGGGAGACTTCAGCCTTCAGTATGGAAGGATTATGTAGGACAGAAGAAAGGAAAGTTGGGTGATGAGGGACTCCTGCATCAAGCTCAGGCACATCTTAGAGTAGCAAATGATTTGAAAGTTGAGGGCTGGAAGGAAGTAGATGGTGCAGGAGGTTCAGAAGGTGCCGAGCCTTTGTTCGGATATGCTCTGCATGTGATCTTGTTGATGTAACTAAAATGGCCCCCGTTGTTGATGTAACTAAAATGGCCCCCGCTGTTGATGTAACTAAAATGGCCACTGCACCCCTCATGTCTGTTGCTGTGCCAAGTCCCCAGCCACCGCCCTATAATGGCACCGATCTAAGAACAAAGGGAGGTTGGACTTGTAGTGCATGTGGTGAACAGAATCCGCCCTGGGCGGAGACCTGCCGTGTCTGTGGGGCGGGTCGCCCCTGGTGTAATGCCCAGCCCAATGCCCCTTCCATATCCAACAGTGGGACGCCCCCAGACAACGCCCTTCCCACAACACCTAGCGGCCATATTGGAACACCTAGCGGCCATCTTGGGACACCCAGCAGCCATCTTGGGACACCCAGAACCACCCAGTCAGGCCTGTATCCCCTCCTGACGCCTTCCGGCACCTACTACCAACCACCCGGACAGCCGGAAAAGGTTTTAGTCCCCGTCGCTGAGGCCCCTGTCCCAGGGCTCGGTCCTTCAGCCCCTGCCTCTGTTCCTAATCCAGAAGCTACTGCACTACCTCTGTTCCCAGTGGGTGCCCCTCCCAAGATAGAAGAAATTAGGCACCAGGAGCTATCTGAAACTAATGATAAAGTGGTAAAATTTGTGATTGCTTTGTCTAAAGAATTGACTAACACCCACTCTACAGTGTCTACTTCTCTCCCAGAATTTACAGGTGACACGGTGCACGACTTCTCGCCTGGTGACCTTGTGTACGTGAAAAAGTTTGTGAGAAGAGACTGTCTCCAGCCCAGATTTGAGGGTCCCTACACTGTGGTCCTGACCACCCCTACTGCCCTGAAGCTCGAGGGCAAGAGCACCTGGATTCACGCCTCCCACTGCAAGAAGGACAAGATTAGTCAGCAGTCATGAAGTTTCTGATATACATATCCTTTTGGGCTGCATCCTGATCTCCAGTAGTGCCAGCATGCCCACCTTTGGGGTTAACTTCTGGGTTAATACTATAACCCCTGTGGTTATCTTTAAGTTCGATTTCTGTTAAATATTCAACTGTGATAGAAATGATTTCAAGGGATCAGCGCACCAGACTTGGGGGAAAGGGACATTTTATCTCTGTGTCACCCGCGCAGGGAATGAAAACTGTTATTATTGGTCAGATGTGGGATGGAACACAGAAGAAGGAAAATTGGTAGTTGAAACTAGATACGATAGACTGATAGATGAGACATACAAGTGTTATGTTGGTAGGAACAGACCTGATAATGCAGAAGTCAATGACGCAGAGCAGGGGTATGTTACGAAGTGTTGAAAAAAAAAAACATGTACGATAGACAGCAGAGAAAGGAAATTACACGTTCATGGAAAGAAGAGAGCAAAGATTATTTCTGGCTCTAAGAAAGCTTGGTAGAAATGGGTTTGTCCAGAACAAGACTGGTGAGAGGTTCTAGCAAGTGCTACTGAATGGGAAAGGAGTGACAGAAAGCTGAAAGTAAGTAGACCGGATTGGAGATCAGTTAAAGCAGAGGATCTAGCCAGAATAGCACAAGGGGTACAACATGATTTAGCGCAGGCAAAAAGAGGTAGCTTGCACATGAACCCCCTTGTCTCCTTACCCCCCACTCCTAATTGCACAGTGCAGGTGAACACCAGGGGGACATGAGGTTGAGTTCCAAGTGGACACGGGGGCAGACAATTCAGTAATTACAGAAGAGGACTGGCCATTTGGGAAAAGTGATTTCTCCCACCATGTTATAGCGACTCCTTATAACTCTCCATCTATCCTGCTCCCCGTCACTAAAAAGATTCCCCTGCAAATTCAAGGAACCACTGTACACACACAGTTAATAGTATTACCACGAGGTCAATGTAATCTTTTAGGAAGTGATGTGTTGTCACAATTGCAAGCACATATTGAGTATCATCCTGATGGAACTGTCACTATGACACCAGGACTGAAGCCGAGCACTCTTTGTAAAATCATGTCGCTAGACGTTGCTAGTATAGAGGACATAAATGAATTTACTTCAATGTTAGAAGGTGTGATACCGCATGATTTCTGGGCTTCAGATAAAACAGATGTGGGCAGATTAAGGGTGCAGCCAGTTATGGTCAAATTAAAGCCAGGTGCAATCCTGCCCCAACAGAGACAGTATCCTCTTAGTTCAGCTCAAGAGACGGCTATAGCTCAGCAGATTGCAGAAACTGGTAGCAAGGGGTGTTTTAGTTAAACCCTAGCCCCCACCTTCGGCATCTCTGCAGCTAAGGTTCCTTATCAGTAGCCTTGACAGTAAAAATTCCAACTTCAGCTTCCCCCTTCGGCTACCCGGATTTAACCCCGACAAGATTTAACCCTCTATGTATTGGCTGGTACAATATATATATATATATATATATACACACTTTTGTTCCAGATATCTCAGGATGCTGCTTGGTTTACAGTTATTGATTTTGCCAATGTTATTTTTATAACATGTTGATGACTTACTGATTTGTGCCCCCTCCAGGAAACAGTGTCGTATTGCAACAATATTACTCATGTTGTTTCTGTACCAAGTTGGTTGTAAAGCGTCAAAGGATAAACTGCAATTTTGTAAATCTTCAAGTATCTTTTTGGGACATTGCATTACACCGGGGGGAGCGACATCTGACCAGCGCTCGCAAAGAAGCTGTACAGAATTTTCCTATTCCTGTTAATGTTGCCGCTCTTAGGATATTTCTTGGACTGATTTCTACTGCAGACAGTGGTGACATGCTGTATCAATCCTCATGCAGCCTCTCTATGACTATTACCATTGTGCCTTTTAAACTAACTCCTGAAGGTATAGACTGTTTTTATTCCCTCAGAAACAGGATTGTGGCAGCTCCAGCGCTAGGAACCCCCAACTATGAACTACCATTCACCCTGTATCTCCATGAACAGCAGGGACGCGCGGCAGGAGTATTGACTCAATTGCATGGTGATAATCAAAGGCCAGTGGCCTGTTTCAGTGGAAGACTAGATGCAGTGGCTAGGGGTGCCCCGTCCTGTGTACGGGCAGTACATGCTGTAGAACTATTGCTCCACAAATCGTCAGACATCGTGCTTGATCATCCACTGACAGTATTTACACCTCATGATGTACCGTATACACCATACTGAACCAGGTGCAACCGGCACACCTTTCAGCTGCACGTCACCTTCGATTGCAATGTGCACTTTTAATGCCTCCAAATGTTTCTTTGCAGAGATGTACCACACTTAATCCTGCCACATTGTTACCTCTCTCGGATCTAAAGGAGGGGTCAGGTACGGTATTGTACAAAGAAGATCCAAGAGAGGAGATTCCTTATGATTGTGTTCAGCTTATGGCACAGGAAACAGCAGGCCTACCCACAGTGTTTGAAACTGAAAGACTTAATGTTGATTTTGAATCTTTTGTAGATGGATCTCGTCACCAAGATGACTCAGGTACCTTCCACACCAGGTATGCCATCGTCTCCCTGAATGCAGTAATCAAAGCAGAACCAATGCTCCCATATCAGTCGGCCCAGGAGACTGAATTTAAGGCTCTGACCGAGGCCTGTAAGATAGCTGAAGGTAGAATTGTTAACATCTACACAGATTCTAGATACGCATTCGGTATAGCTCATGATTTTGGTCCAATTTGGAAGTCTAGAGGATTCCTGACGGCAGCAGGACATCCCATTAAAAATGCTGACGCAGTCCAGCAGTTAATTGATGCATTACAATTACCAAAAGAGGTAGCTGTCATAAAAGTTAAAGCACATACCAGATGCACTGATCAGGTGAGTAAAGGAAACAAAATGGCCGATGCAGCAGCAAAAACAGCAGCCAGTAGACCACTCTAAGGGGTAACGATGCACCAGGTAAGCGCTCCCAAAAATCCCTTTGTGTCGGAGGATGCCTTATCCCAGATGCAGGCTCAGGTGCACCAGGAGGAAGTAGAAAAGTGGGAAAAAGAAGGTGCATGTCTGAATGCAGCAAATGGGGTATGGGGAAGAGGGATGCGTCGATGCCTTCCAAGGGCATTGTACCCTGCGGTCGCCCAGATGTTACATGGGCCAACCCACCAGTCCAAAACTGCTGTAATGAGCGTCATGCAGAAGCATTGGGCGGCACCAGGCTTTTCCACCTGTATAGAAGGTTTGATCCAGGGATGCATGGTATGTGCTACACATAATCAGAGAAGGGTAGTCAAGACACCGCCCAAACACGCCCCTCGGCCCCTCTATCCTTTCCAGAGACTGCAGATTGATTATATTCAGCTGCCAAAATCAGGGTCATGGGAGTGTTGGTGTGTTTTGATTTATTCTCTGGTTGGCCGGAGGCTTTCCCGATTGCCAAGGCTACGGCTGCGGCAACCGCAAAGAAGCTGCTTGTGGAGGTGGTGTGCAGGTATGGAGTACCAGAGGTGATCGAAAGTGACAGAGGTACACATTTCACAGGTGAAATAACGAATGAAGTCTTGACAGCTCAGGGAATTTAACAAGCTTTCCACACCCCATATCATCCACAAAGCAGTGGAAAAGTAGAAGGACTAAATGGGACATTGAAGTTAAAAATCCAAAAGGCCATGTCCAAAACAGGGAAATCTTGGCCTGAATGTTTACCATTAGCCCTATACTCAGTAAGGTACACTCCAAATAGAAAAACTGGACTTTCTCCGTATGAAGTACTATTTGGCAAAGTGCCTAGCTTAGGATGTTTCTTTTCCCAAGCACTGGAAATGAGTAACCATGTATTAAGCTCATATGTAAGGGATTTGCATAAAAGACTCAAGAAAGTACATGATAATGTTTTCAGTTCTCTTCCAGATCCGAACCAGGATCCTGGGAGTCACAGCCTGCAGCCTGGGTAGTCATTAAAAGACACGTGAGAAAGAGTCTGGATCCGAGAATATAGCTCCACTGATATCCAGGAAGAGAAGGAGTCTGGGTCAGCTGCACACCGGTTATGCTGAGGATCCCAAAGTTTATATAGATCCCATAGGTGTTCCTAGGGGGGTCCCTGACAAATACAAGGCCCAAAATCAAATCACAGCAGGCTTTCTCTCTCTTATCCCAATGATACAGATCAATAGAAATGTGGATTGGATAAATTATATATACTATACGGAACAGAGATTTGTAAATTATAGCAGAGATGCCTTTCAGGGCATAGCCGAGGAATTGAAATCTAATACAGGAGTAGATATTTCCTTCTTTCCAGGATGGCTGAGAGGCCTTAAGGGATTCCTTCAACAAGCCTGCTTAGTGGTTGTGGGGCTTTTGGTGCTAGGATTGATAATTCTATGTTGTGTGATACCCTTGTACAGGAAAGCTGTGACCAATGCAACCGCCTCCTCAGGTACTTTCCTTCATCAGGAAGTTGTGTCCCTGCTATATGATGACGCTGATAAGGGTGATATGGAGAAATATACCCCGCAGGATAAACCTGATAAAACCCCCTATGACAAAATACAAATGGAAATGAGAGATTTAGTTTAGGGATAGTGGGAGAACTCCATGTGCAGGTTTGGTAGGGACTTGGTTGTTTGGGGGCGGTCCATAAGGGGCCAGCTTCTAAAATGACCAAGCGAAGAAATCCACTACCCCTGTCCCCACACATGGACAGTCTCTAAGGCCACATATATTAAGGGAAAACTTAGTGTTTAGGGGGGATTGTCAAGGTAAAATATAATTTTCTATCTTATATATATGTGTTTTGCTATTTTTATACCTTTATAAAAATATGTTTATATGTACTTTGTTACTTTGATATGTCAAGATAAACACAAAGTTTTCCTTGAATATGTATTATTCAGATTGAAACTTATTCTAAGATGACGTCAGTACCAGCTAGTCTGTCTCCAAGAAATTCACTGATGACTGCCCCCACCTTTGGGGAACTGAGGATTGCACCAGCAAGTCTGCCTGGATACAAGACCTATGGACTGTGAACCAATAGAGATGGCCAGATGCTGGACATGTCCATATATGGACATATATAGCTTACCTCCCCGCCCCCATCCACCCTTAACTCCACCCTGACATCCTGTGTAGATAATCCCATGCTTGCAGAAATAAAGATCAGTACTTTGCTGAGATTGGTGCCTGCATACAGCCCTCTAAGCATGCTCTGAAGTTTGAACCAGCCTATTGTCTGACTCATTCTTTAAACGGTTAACCCATGCTTATAATCTAATCTGGAGTGACTGGAGGACGAGTGTTTGTCGTTTCGACCCCGACAGTACTCCCATCACTGCCTGCCCTATCACTGCTGGTACTCCCATCACTGCGGGTTCATTGATATAGGTAGATAACCCACAAAACATAACCTCTCCAGATACCCTCAATACTCACTCAGAGGCCTGTGTAGCTGGGCCCGTATGCTGGCGACCCTCTCGCGGGAGCGGTAGCGCAGGTCCGCCAGCTTTTTTCGGATGTGTGCTGGTCCGCTCCACTCCAAAGCGCTGCGCCAGGCCCTGCCGGATCTTCTGCAGGACTATCTTTTTGTGGCGCATAGGATGCGCCACAGGTAGCCTGCAGTCATAGCCCCATCTATCAATTTTTGTTATCAGAAAATGGACCTCAGCCTCCGTCCACTTTGCCCCGCGCTGTCTCGCCGCCATTTTAATCAACAACGCATTGGGCGACGCCAGAGCGTGCGCACGTTACGTGCGGCCGCACTCGCGACGCAAAACGTTATTGCGATCGAAAAGTGACCGCAGCAGCCATGCGCCCAGCCAAGCACAGATATGAGATGCTGTTGCGATCGCAAGATCATGGTTCCAAGCTAGGCGATCGCAATGGCGTGTCATATCTGTGCATAGCTGGGGCTCCATGTGAGAATCGTCACCTTGCGATCACAGTGGCGTCGCATATCTGTGGATAGCTGGGGCGCCATGTGAGAATCGTCACTTTGCGATCTCAGTGGCGTCGCATATCTGTGGCTAGCTGGGCGCCATGTGAGAATCGTCACCTTGCGATCACAGTGGCGTCGCATATCTGGTAATAATTGGGATTCCCTGGTGAATGTTGACCTTTACCTCCCAAATTTTATATATTTATAACTATTTTTTAATCTTTCATATATGAATAAAAATATATATTATATATTTAAACTTTATATAAGCAGCTGTGGTGTATTATGTTATTTTTAATTATAAGGTTTGAACGCTAGTGAGACCATGGGCCTTTAAAATAATTGTAAATTTTTGAAATTTTTTTTTAATTTTTTTAACAATGAACTCCTATATGACTGATGGTACTCCCATGACGCCGTGTGTGACAAGTAGATACAATGTAAAAAAAAATATAGACAACAAAAAACATTAGAAAAGATTTAAAAAACTGCAGCTGCTGGTAACATGTCTCGTTGCCATCCCCATTACTCCCTCCCACATCTCACCCATCATTATCCCTTCTCCCATATTGGTAAAATAATTGAAAAAAACAAACAAACCACAAATGCATTTTTAAAATAAAAATTTTTTATTATAAAAAGATTGTTAAAAAAAGACAAAATTCTCAAAATCAAACTAGATCTGATGCTGCCAACTCACTGCACCAGGCCCATTAAAGTATTGGCAGTACTTGTCTCTGCCGGCCTTCGCATTGTCCTTGCTCCTGCCTTGATTGACAGGTTGAAGGCCTGCAATAGCGGGATCATTGTTACGCCATTCTCCAAGCACGTCACCATTGCTGTCCGAGTCCATGAAGCCTGGCGGACTGTAAGTACCAGCATCGCGTTTGCGTAGAAAATTGTGCAGCACACAACAGGCCAACACCACAGTCTATCGATTCCAGCTTCATGTTGATTGGAGTGTGGAAAACCCTGTAGCGGTTGGCCATTATGCCGAAGGCATTTCCACAACGCGCCGTGCCCTAGACAGTCTGTAATTAAATATCCGCCTTTCCCCTGTCAAAGTCTTTTGTGGGTATGGTTTCACAAGATGCTCATGAAGGGGGAAGGCTTCATCACCCACAAAAACAAAGTTAAGGTTGGCGGTGGTGTCCATGTTGGTTGACAAGTTAAGTTTATTATTAAACAACCGTTCACCAAAACTTGTGTGCTCCAAAACGCCACCGTCAGAAACCCTTCCATTAATGCCAACATCAACGTTAATAAATTCATAATTGGCATTAACAAGGGCCATGAGGATCATGCTGAAGTAGCCCTTGTAGTTATAGAAATAGGATCCTCTTTTGGCTGGTTGCGTGATCCGCACGTTTGCCATCCAAGGCACCACCACAGTTTGGGAACTGCCAAATCCGTTCAAAATCAGAGGCAATAATTTGCCATTCCGCCACTGATTTGGGAAATGGCATGTAGCTCCGTAAACTGCGGACGATGGCGTTGCATGTCTCCGGAATTAGTACTCCAAGCAGCGATCGAGAAATTGCAGCAGAAAATTGCAAATCCTTCATTGAACGTCCGGTTGCCAGAAATCGCAGCGTTACTGCCAAACGTTCCTCTGCTGAAACAGCTGCACGCATCCGGGTATCCTGCCGTTCAATGAGTGGCCTCACAGCTTCCAGTAGGAGCTTGAATGAATCCTCCGACATCCGTAGATAATTCCGGAAATCCTGCGGATTCTTCTCCTGCAACTCCCTCACTAGATGCATGTGGGTGAATCTGGACCTCTGCTCCAGCCATTCTCTGGCCCACATGCGACGCTTTCGCTTGGAGCGCCTCTCTTCCACCCGCGCCTCTTCTTGACGATCTGCCTCCATAGATAGTGCAACTGCCACAATCACACACTCCGCGGTGGACAGGTTCATTATGTGCAACCTGTACGGTAAAGAAGAGAAAAGTTAATTACTAAGTAATTACTATTAATAAAGTGTTTAAACAAAATAAAATAAATAATAAAATAAAAAATATATATAAAAAAAAAATGTTAACTTTTCAGTTAACATTTAAAATACAGTTTACAAATGTCTAAAATGGTGGGGGTGTAAAATAAATAAAGCAGACAAAAAAAAAAAAATAAGGTCGAAAAACGTTATCAAACATCACAAACAATATGTACCTTGAATCCAAATATCCTGAAGCTCCACATCCAAATGGGGAAGATAGTGCTCTAGCGACTCAGACAGGATCGCAAAACCCACCACTGCGCCACAAACAGGATCGCAAAACTCCGACACACGATACTATCCTCGCAACAACGCACAAAGCACCGTTGGAGTCACCCACAAAGTGCTCTGGAAACAATGGATGGGGGCGCAGTTATTATAGCTGAGGTGATGTTGTGGTCACCAATCGGAGCTGAAGGGCGTTAACGAAAGAAAACAAAGTCCCGCCTGCGCCGCTGACTAATGCGTCGTTAATGAGGTCGCACATCGTTCACAAAAGGTGCCAAACACAGCGATATAGGCTCACCAGCGGAACGCCAACGATCAAAAAACGTTCCAGAACTCTAGTGAACGATCAACGAGATCACAGCAAGGGCCACATCGTTGCTACATGTCACACACAACGACGTCGCTAACGAGATCGCTAAATAGTGACGTATTTTAACGATCTCGTTAGCGATCTTGTTTAGTGTGGCATACCCTTAACTTGAATCTGGTGATGGTGGGGGGAGTAGTCGGTGAGGACGGATGGTGGGGGGAGTAGTCAGTGAGGACGGATGGTGGGGGGAGTAGTCGGTGAGGACGGATGGTGGGGGGAGGTCGGTGAGGACGGATGGTGGGGGGAGTAGTCGGTGAGGACGGATGGTGGGGGTAGTAGTCTGTGAGGACGGAAGGTGGGGGGAGTAGTCGGTGAGGACGGATGGTGGGGGGAGTAGTCGGTGAGGACGGATGGTGGGGGGAGTAGTCGGTGAGGACGGATGGTGGGGGGAGGTCGGTGAGGACGGATGGTGGGGGAGTAGTCGGTGAGGACGGATGGTGGGGGAGTAGTCGGTGGGGACGGATGGTGGGGGAGTAGTCGGTGGGGACGGATGGTGGGGGGAGTAGTCGGTGAGGACGGATGGTGGGGGGAGTAGTCGGTGAGGACGGATGGTGGGGGGAGCAGTCGGTGAGGACGGATGGTGGGGGAGCAGTCGGTGAGGACGGATGGTGGGGGAGCAGTCGGTGAGGACGGATGGTGAGGGGAGCAGTCGGTGAGGACGGATGGTGGGGGGAGCAGTCGGTGAGGACGGATGGTGGGGGGAGGTCGGTGAGGACGGATGGTGGGGGAGTAGTCGGTGAGGACGGATGGTGGGAGAGTAGTCGGTGGGGACGGATGGTGGGGGAGTAGTCGGTGGGGACGGATGGTGGGGGAGTAGTCGGTGGGGACGGATGGTGGGGGGAGTGGCGGTGAGGACGGATGGTGGGGGAGCAGTCGGTGAGGACGGATGGTGGGGGGAGCAGTCGGTGAGGACGGATGGTGGGGGGAGCAGTCGGTGAGGACGGATGGTGGGGGAGCAGTCGGTGAGGACGGATGGTGGGGGAGCAGTCGGTGAGGACGGATGGTGGGGGAGCAGTCGGTGAGGACGGATGGTGAGGGGAGCAGTCGGTGAGGACGGATGGTGGGGGGAGCAGTCGGTGAGGACGGATGGTGGGGGGAGCAGTCGGTGAGGACGGATGGTGGGGGGAGCAGTCGGTGAGGACGGATGGCGGGGGAGCAGTCGGTGAGGACGGATGGCGGGGGGAGCAGTCGGTGAGGACGGATGGCGGGGGAGCAGTCGGTGAGGACGGATGGCGGGGGGAGCAGTCGGTGAGGACGGATGGCGGGGGGAGCAGTCGGTGAGGACGGATGGCGGGTTGAGCAGTCGGTGAGGACGGATGGCGGGGAGAGCAGTCGGTGAGGACGGATGGCGGGGAGAGCAGTCGGTGAGGACGGATGGTGGGGGGGAGTAGTCGGTGAGGACGGATGGTGGGGGAGGAGCAGTCGGTGAGGACGGATGGTGGGGGGAGTAGTCGGCGAGGACGGATGGTGGGGGAGTAGTCGGCGAGGACGGATGGTGGGAGGAGCAGTCGGTGAGGACGGATGGTGGGGGGAGGTCGGATGGTGGGGGGAGCAGTCGGTGAGGACGGATGGTGGGGGGAGTAGTCGGTGAGGACGGATGGTGGGGGGAGTAGTCGGTGAGGACGGATGGTGGGGGGAGTAGTCGGTGAGGACGGATGGTGGGGGGAGTAGTCGGTGAGGACGGATGGTGGGGGAGTAGTCGGTGAGGACGGATGGTGGGGGGAGTAGTCGGGGGAGGAGTTTTGATGTTAGTGATAAGATGGAGAATTAGAGAGTAATTCAGAGGAAGTCATGCTGGGAGTAGTAGTCCGCTGCCGTGCAGCCGCGCACCTCGCCCTCTGCAGCCTCCAGCTGACCTGAGTGCTGACAGGACCGCAGATTCCGAATTCACCTCAGGTGTCGCGACTGCGCAGTGGAGTGTGGCGTATTATTGGCACAGACTGGTCACGTGCTTTCTGACTGTTCTGCGCAGGCGCTGTGAGAGGTTGGAGCAGGCGTGAGTGAGTGCGCATGCTCATTGTGGCTTATGCCGGGGACCTCGCCGTTTTCCCGGGAGATGGCGGATCAGGTGCGGGCGCTGTGCGAGCAGCTGGTGCAGGCGGTCACTGTCATCATGGAGCCCGGCTCATCCCAGGAGCACCGGCTGGAGGCGCTGAGGGTGAGGGCCGGAGGCTGCCGCTACACGTGAGGGAAGGGGAGAGGAGACATAACCGAGGAGACCGGAGAATACGGGGGGCCGTGTGTCCGGTGGATGGGGGGGCCGTGTGTCCGGTGGATGGGGGCCGTGTGTCCGGTGGATGGGGGGGGGCCGTGTGTCCGGTGGATGGGGGGGGCCGTGTGTCCGGTGGATGGGGGGGCCGTGTACCCGGTGGATGGGGGGGCCGTGTACCCGGTGGATGGGGGGGCCGTATACCCGGTGGATGGGGGGGGCCGTGTGTCCGGTGGATGGGGGGGCCGTGTGTCCGGTGGATGGGGAGCCGTGTGTCCGGTGGATGGGGGGGCCGTGTGTCCGGTGGATGGGGGAGCCGTGTGTCCGGTGGATGGGGGGCCGTGTGTCCGGTGGATGGGGGGGCCGTGTGTCAGATGGATGGGGGGGCCGTGTGTCAGGTGGATGGGGGGCCGTGTGTCCGATGGATGGGGGGGGGCCGTGTGTCCGGCGGATGGGGGGGCCGTGTGTCCGGCGGATGGGGGGGGCCGTGTGTCCGGCGGATGGGGGGGCCGTGTGTCCGGCGGATGGGGGGGCCGTGTGTCCGGCGGATGGGGGGGCCGTGTGTCCGGCGGATGGGGGGGCCGTGTGTCCGGTGGATGGGGGGGCCGTATACCCGGTGGATGGGGGGCCGTGTGTCCGGTGGATGGGGGGCCGTGTGTCCGGTGGATGGGGGGGCCGTGTGTCCGGTGGATGGGGGGGCCGTGTGTCCGATGGATGGGGGGGGGCCGTGTGGATGGGGGTGACCGTGTCCGGTGGATGGGGGGGCCGTGTGTCCGGTGGATAGTGGGGCCGTGTGTCCGGTGGATGGGGGTGACCGTGTGTCCGGTGGATGGGGGGGCCGTGTGTCCGGTGGATGGGGGGGGCCGTGTGTCCGGTGGATGGGGGGGGCCGTGTGTCCGGTGGATGGGGGGGCCGTGTGTCCGGTGGATGGGGGGGGCCGTGTGTCCGGTGGATGGGGGGGGCCGTGTGTCCGGTGGATGGGGGGGGCCGTGTGTCCGGTGGATGGGGGGGCCGTGTGTCCGGTGGATGGGGGGGCCGTGTGTCCGGTGGATGGGGGGGGCCGTGTGTCCGGTGGATGGGGGGGCCGTGTGTCCGGTGGATGGGGGGGCCGTGTGTCCGGTGGATGGGGGCCGTGTTTCCGGTGGATGGGGGGGCCGTGTGTCCGGTGGATGGGGGGGGGCCGTGTACCCGGTGGATGGGGGTGGCCGTGTACCCGGTGGATGGGGGTGGCCGTGTGTCCGGTGGATGGGGGGGAGCCGTGTGTCCGGTGGATGGGGGCCGTGTACCCGGTGGATGGGGGGGGCCGTGTGTCCGGTGGATGGGGGGGGCCGTGTGTCCGGTGGATGGGGGGGCCGTGTGTCCGGTGGATGGGGGGGCCGTGTGTCCGGTGGATGGGGGGGGCGTGTGTCCGGTGGATGGGGGGGCGTGTGTCCGGTGGATGGGGGTGGCGTGTGTCCGGTGGATGGGGGGGCCGTGTGTCCGGTGGATGGGGGGGCCGTGTACCCGGTGGATGGGGGGCCGTGTGTCCGGTGGATGGGGGCCGTGTGTCCGGTCGGCCCCTCACTCGCTCCCTTCTGTCCTGCAGTTCTGTGAAGGCTTCAAGGAGTCGTGCCCGGTGTGTGTGCCCTGTGGGCTGCAGCTGGCGGAGAAGTCGCAGCCTCCGCTCATCAGACACTTCGGTCTGCAGGTTCTGGAGCATGTGGTGAAGTAAGGAGGGAGATGGGGTCCGTCTGACGGCTCACGCCTCTAGGAGTGGGGGGATCCTATGTGACGCTCTCGAGGTCTTGGCCGCACACCTGTCAGCTGTGTACACGGGCGGATGTGCCGGAGCTCTGTAGTTTCATCCGTGACCGACTCCTCGAAACCCTGCCCCTCCCCCAGCCCCCACCCCGGGGCGACCGCAGGAGAAGCTCAGCACCCCCTACACTATCATACACACATAATGTCCGGAGCACAGCAGACACACGCACTCCAGTCACCTCCAGAGCTGCACTCACTATTCTGCTGTTACATCGTGTCTCATCCTCCAGTCACCTCCAGAGTGGCGGTCACTATTCTGCTGTTACATCGTGTTTCATCCTCCAGTCACCTCCAGAGCTGCACTCACTATTCTGCTAGTACATGGTGTCTCATCCTCCAGTCACCTCCAGAGCTGCACTCACTATTCTGCTGTTACATCGTGTCTCATCCTCCTGTTTCCTCCAGAGCTGCACTCACTATTCTGATAGTACATGGTGTCTCATCCTCCAGAGCTGCACTCACTATTCTGCTAGTACATGGTGTCTCATTATTATTATTTATTTCTATAGCGCCATTAATTCCGTGGTGCTGTACATGAGAAGGGGTCACATACAAAGTTATAGATATCGTTTACAGTAAACAAGTTTACAATGACAGACTGGTACAGAGGGGAGAGGACCCTGTCCTTGCGGACTTACATTCTATGGGATAATGGGGAAGAAACAGAAGGTCGGGGGTGCGGCAGCTCTGGTGGTGGCGGCGAGGCGGCAGCTCTGGTGGTGATGGCGGTGTGGCAACAGTTCGGGTGGTGGCAGCAGCTCTGGTGGTGGCACTGTGGCGGCAGCTCTGGCGGTGTGGCGGCAGTTCGGGTGGTGGCAGCAGCTCGTGGTGGTGGCGGCAGCTCTGGTGGTGGCGGCGAGGCGGCAGCTCTGGTGGTGGCGAGGCGGCAGCTCTGGTGGTGGTGGCGGTGTGGCGGCAGCTCTGGTGGTGGCGGCGAGGCGGCAGCTCTGGTGGTGGCGGTGAGGCGGGAGCTCTGGTGGTGGCGGTGAGGCGGGAGCTCTGGTGGTGGCGGTGAGGCGGCAGCTCTGGTGGTGGCGGTGAGGCGGCAGCTCTGGTGGTGGCGGCGAGGCGGCAGCTCTGGTGGCGGCGAGGCGGCAGCTCTGGTGGTGGCGGCGAGGCGGCAGCTCTGGTGGCGGCGAAGCGGCAGCTCTGGTGGTGGTGGCGGTGTGGCGGCAGCTCGGGTGGTGGCGGCGAGGCGGCAGCTCTGGTGGTGGTGGCGGTGTGGTGGCAGCTCTGGTGGTGGCGGCGAGGCGGCAGCTCTGGTGGTGGCGGTGAGGCGGCAGCTCTGGTGGTGGCGGCGGCGAGGCGGAAGCTCGGGTGGAGGCGAGGCGGCAGCTCTGGTGGTGGTTGCGGCGAGGCAGCAGCTCTGGTGGTGGCGGCGAGACGGCAGCTCGGGTGGTGGCGGCGGCGAGGTGGCAGATCTGGTGGTGGCGAGGCGGCAGCTATAGTGGTGGCGGCGAGGCGGCAGCTCGTGTGGCGGCAGCTCTGATGGTGGTGGCGGTGTGGCGGCAGCTCTGGTGGTGGCGGCGAGGTGGCAGCTCTGATGGTGGTGGCGGTGTGGCGGCAGCTCGGGTGGTGGCGGCGAGGCGGCAGCTCGGGTTGTGGTGGCGAGGTGGCAGCTCTGGTGGTGGTGGCGAGGCGGAAGCTCGGGGGGTGGCGGTGAGGCGGCAGCTCGGGTGGTGGCGGCGAGGCGGAATGGTTATTGCAGGCTGTAGGCTTTCCTGAAGAGATGGGTTTTCAGGTTCCGTCTGAAGGATACAAGGGTGGTGGATAATCGGACATGTTGAGGCGTGGAATTCAGAGGATGGGGGATATTCTGGAGAAATCTTGGAGGCGGTTGTGTGAGGAAGGAATAAGTGTGGAGGAGAGAAGGAGGTCTTGGGAGGACCGGAGATTACGTGAAGGAAGATATTGGGAGATTAGTTCAGAGATATAGGGAGGGGACAGGTTGTGGACGGCTTTGTAGGTCAGTGTTAGTAGTCTGAACTGGATTCGTTGGGGAATTGGGAGCCAGTGGAGGGATTTACAGAGGGGAGAAGCGGAGGAGAGGTCTCATCCTCCAGTCCCCTCCAGAGCTGCACTCACTATTCTGCTGTTACATCATGTCTTATCCTCCAGTCACCTCCAGAGCTGCACTCACTATTCTGCTGTTACATCATGTCTTATCCTCCAGTCACCTCCAGAGCTGCACTCACTATTCTGCTGTTACATCATGTCTTATCCTCCAGTCACCTCCAGAGCTGCACTCACTATTCTGCTGTTGCATGGTGTCTCATCCTCCAGTCACCTCCAGAGCTGCACTCACTATTCTGCTAGTACATGGTGTCTCATCCTCCTGTCACCTCCAGAGCTCCACTCACTATTCTGCTGTTACATGGTGTCTCATCCTCCAGTCACCTCCAGAGCTGCACTCACTATTCTGCTAGTACATGGTGTCTCATCCTCCATCATGTATCATCCTCCAGTCACCTCCAGAGCTGCACTCACTTTTCTGCTAGTACATGATGTCTCATCCTCCTGTCACCTCCAGAGCTGCACTCACTTTTTTGCTAGTACATGGTGTGTCATCCTCCAGAGCTGCACTCACTATTCTGCTGTTGCATGGTGTCTCATCCTCCAGTCACCTCCAGAGCTGAACTCACTATTCTGCTAGTACATGGTGGCTCATCCTCCTGTCACCTCCAGAGCTGCACTCACTATTCTGCTAGTACATGGTGTCTCATCCTCCTGTCACCTCCAGAGCTGCACTCACTTTTCTGCTAGTACATGGTGTCTCATCCTCCAGTCACCTCCAGAGCTGCTGCTGTCTTTGCTCTTGCAGGTTTCGCTGGAATGACATGGAGCGGGGGGAGAAGCTGATGCTGAAGGACAGTGTGATGGGGCTGATTGCCGGTGTAAGTGCCAGGATTCTGCAGTGTCTGGAGCGATCTTTTCTCGGGCCCCTGACTGTGTAGCCGGGGCCCTAGCTATTTGGTTCTTCTTATAGGGTTAATTCTTTTCTCACGATTTGGAGCACTTCTCATTGCTGTCATTGATTGGAGCATTGGTTGTGCTCGCACAGCTGAGGAATTGTTAAGGTACTGTCACACTAACGAGATTGCTAACGAGTCACCATTTATGACGCAGTAGTGATCTCGTTAGCGACGTCGCTGTGTGTGACATGTAGCAGTGATGTGGCCTCTGCTGAGATGTCATTGATCGTTTGTAAACGTTCTGAGCCGTTTTTTGGTCGTTGGTGTCCTGCTGGTGAGCCTGAATCGCTGTGTGTGACATGTAGCAGTGATGTGGCCCCTGCTGAGATGTCGTTGATCGCTCATGAACGTTCTGAGCCGTTTTTTGGTCGTTGGTGTCCCGCTGGTGAGCCTGAATCGCTGAGTGTGACACCCTTTATGAACGACTTCACCAGCGTCACAGGTGGGACTTGGTTTTCCCAACGACCGCAGAGGTCGTTATACAGATCGCTGATGAGATCTTTGTGTTTGGAATCTACTAGCGATCACATAGCGATCTCTCCAGGTCGTTGTCGTGATCACTGGTGCGATCGCTAAGTGTGACAGTGCCTTTACAGTGTCTGTGATGAGGATTATTCACAGCAGATACAACTGTAACAAATCCCCAGCTGTGAGAAGTAAGTCTTCTGTCGGTACCCCGGGGGAGGGGAGGGCTTGCGCAGCGCTCGGTTTCCCGGAGGCGGGACGGGGCTTGCGAGCGCTCGGTTCCCCAGGGAGGGGCTTGCGCAGCACTCGGTTCCCCGGGGCGGGGAGGGGCTTGCGCAGCACTCGGTTCCCCGGGGGCGGGGAGGGGCTTGCACAGCACTTGGTTCCCCGGGGCGGGGCTTGCGCAGCACTCGGTTCCCCGGGCGGGGCTTGCGCTGCGCTCGGTTCCCCGGGGAGGGGCTTGCGCCGCGCTATGTTCCCCGGGGAGGGGCTTGCGCCGCGCTATGTTCCCCGGGGAGTGGCTTGCGCCGCGCTATGTTCCCCGGGGAGGGGCTTGCGCCGCGCTATGTTCCCCGGGGAGGGGCTTGCGCCGCGCTATGTTCCCCGGGGAGGGGCTTGCGCCGCGCTATGTTCCCCGGGGAGGGGCTTGCGCCGCGCTATGTTCCCCGGGGAGGGGCTTGCGCCGCGCTATGTTCCCCGGGGAGGGGCTTGCGCCGCGCTATGTTCCCCGGGGAGGGGCTTGCGCCGCGCTATGTTCCCCGGGGAGGGGCTTGCGCCGCGCTATGTTCCCCGGGGAGGGGCTTGCGCCGCGCTATGTTCCCCGGGGAGGGGCTTGCGCCGCGCTATGTTCCCCGGGGAGGGGCTTGCGCCGCGCTATGTTCCCCGGGGAGGGGCTTGCGCCGCGCTATGTTCCCCGGGAGGGGCTTGCGCCGCGCTATGTTCCCCGGGGAGGGGCTTGCGCCGCGCTATGTTCCCCGGGGAGGGGCTTGCGCCGCGCTATGTTCCCCGGGGAGGGGCTTGCGCCGCGCTATGTTCCCCGGGGAGGGGCTTGCGCCGCGCTATGTTCCCCGGGGAGGGGCTTGCGCCGCGCTATGTTCCCCGGGGAGGGGCTTGCGCCGCGCTATGTTCCCCGGGGAGGGGCTTGCGCCGCGCTATGTTCCCCGGGGAGGGGCTTGCGCACCTCTGGCGCCTTATCATGGTGTGTTGTTACAGGGGCTCCGCCCCATCCTGGAGGAGGAGGGACACCTTAAGGACGTGCTGGCGCGAATCGTGGTGGAGATGGTGAAGCGAGAGTGGCCTCAGCACTGGCCGAACATGCTGACCGAGCTGGAGGGACTCATCCAGAATGGGGTATGGGGCTCCTCGCATCGGGGGTGGGCGCACTAATGACATTGGGGGTGACCTCTGTGCCCACTTTGCAGGCAGTGCAGACGGAGCTGGTGATGTTCATTCTGCTGCGGTTGGCGGAGGACGTGGTCACTTTCCAGTCTCTGCCTCCTCAGCGCCGGCGGGACATCCAGACCACCATGACCCGAAACATGGAGCAGCTCTTCACCTTCATGCTTAGCATTCTGGGGGATGGGGTCCATCAGTTCCGACAGCTGGTAAGTTTGATGCTCTGTGTGGGTGCGAGGCGCGCTCTGTGTGGGTGCGAGGCGCGCTCTGTGTGGGTGCGAGGCGCGCTCTGTGTGGGTGCGGGGCCCGCTCTCGGCATTCACTCTTGTGTTTTCTTTTCTGCAGAAGTCTGACCTGGCTCGGGAGAACGAGGTGAGACCCCATGTGACTGGTGCTGGAGGGGCCCGACTGATGCGTACCCTCCCCCACACCCGTCCTGTAATGTGGGTGTTGGGGGTCATGGTGTGCGGGGGGCTCGGCCCCTCTACTTGTGACTGCTGCATTTCACCGTGTGCTGACAGCAGTGGAGGACGCGACACACGGGGCTGAAGGTGATGGCCGTGTCGCCGGCTCCGCACTCACTGCCTGTTTTCGCCCCTCAGTGCCGGGGTCTCTGCCGCGTGGCGCTGGCGGCGCTGAACACGCTGGCCGGCTACATCGACTGGGTGTCCATCAGTCACATCACCGCTGCCGACTGCAAACTGCTGCAGATGCTGTGCCTCCTGCTGGAGGACGAGGAGCTGCAGGTGGAGGCGGCCGAGTGTCTGCTCATCGCAGTCAGCAGGAAGGTGAGGACCGGTCCGAGACGCCACCGCGCTATACTCCACAGCTGAGCTCACCTTCATAATACACATCACCAAAGGAAAGCTGAGAGATGTCAGCCCTGAAGCCTGCAGAATAGCGAGTGCAGCTCTGGAGTATAATACAGGATGTAACTCAGGATCAGTAATGTATGTACACAGTGACTGCACCAGCAGAATAGTGAGTGCAGCTGTGGAGTATAATACAGGATGTAACTCAGGATCAGTAATGTATGTATACAGTGACTGCACCAGCAGAATAGTGAGTGCAGCTCTGGAGTATAATGCAGGATGTAACTCAGGATCAGTAATGTAATGTACACAGTGACTGCACCAGCAGAATAGTGAGTGCAGCTCTGGAGTATAATGCAGGATGTAACTCAGGATCAGTAATGTAATGTATGTACACAGTGACTGCACCAGCAGAATAGTGAGTGCAGCTCTGGAGTATAATGCAGGATGTAACTCAGGATCAGTAATGTATGTACACAGTGACTGCACCAGCAGAATAGTGAGTGCAGCTCTGGGGTATAATACAGGATGTAACCCAGGATCAGTAATGTAATGTATGTACACAGTGACTGCACCAGCAGAATAGTGAGTGCAGCTCTGGAGTATAATACAGGATGTAACTCAGGATCAGTAATGTAATGTATGTACACAGTGACTGTACCAGCAGAATAGTGAGTGCAGCTCTGGGGTATAATACAGGATGTAACTCAGGATCAGTAATGTAATGTATGTACACAGTGACTGCACCAGCAGAATAGTGAGTGCAGCTCTGGGTATAATACAGGATGTAACTCAGGATCAGTAATGTAATGTATGTACACAGTGACTGCACCAGCAGAATAGTGAGTGCAGCTCTGGGGTATAATACAGGATGTAACTCAGGATCAGTAATGTAATGTATGTACACAGTGACTGTACCAGCAGAATAGTGAGTGCAGCTCTGGGGTATAATACAGGATGTAACTCAGGATCAGTAATGTAATGTATGTACACAGTGACTGCACCAGCAGAATAGTGAGTGCAGCTCTGGGGTATAATACAGGATGTAACTCAGGATCAGTAATGTATGTATACAGTGACTGCACCAGCAGAATAGTGAGTGCAGCTCTGCAGTATAATACAGGATGTAACTCAGGATCAGTAATGTAATGTATGTACACAGTGACTGCACCAGCAGAATAGTGAGTGCAGCTCTGGGGTATAATACAGGATGTAACTCGGGATCAGTAATGCAATGTATGTACACAGTGACTGCACCAGCAGAATAGTGAGTGCAGGTCTGGAGTATAATACAGGATGTAACTCAGGATCAGTAATGTAATGTATGTACACAGTGACTGCACCAGCAGAATAGTGAGTGCAGCTCTGGAGTATAATACAGGATGTAACTCAGGATCAGTAATGTATGTACACAGTGACTGCACCAGCAGAATAGTGAGTGCAGCTCTGCAGTATAATACAGGATGTAACTCAGGATCAGTAATGTAATGTATGTACACAGTGACTGCACCAGCAGAATAGTGAGTGCAGCTCTGGAGTATAATACAGGATGTAACTCAGGAACAGTAATGTATGTACACAGTGACTGCACCAGCAGAATAGTGAGTGCAGCTCTGGAGTATAATACAGGATGTAACTCAGGATCAGTAATGTATGTACACAGTGACTGCACCAGCAGAATAGTGAGTGCAGCTCTGCAGTATAATACAGGATGTAACTCAGGATCAGTAATGTAATGTATGTACACAGTGACTGCACCAGCAGAATAGTGAGTGCAGCTCTGGAGTATAATACAGGATGTAACTCAGGAACAGTAATGTATGTACACAGTGACTGCACCAGCAGAATAGTGAGTGCAGCTCTGGAGTATAATACAGGATGTAACTCAGGATCAGTAATGTAATGTATGTACACAGTGACTGCACCAGCAGAATAGTGAGTGCAGCTCTGGAGTATAATACAGGAGGTAACTCAGGATCAGTAATGTATGTACACTGTGACTGCACCAGCAGAATAGTGAGTGCAGCTCTGGAGTATAATACAGGAGGTAACTCAGGATCAGTAATGTAATGTATGTACACAGTGACTGCACCAGCAGAATAGTGAGTGCAGCTCTGGAGTATAATACAGGATGTAACTCAGGATCAGTAATGTAATGTATGTACACAGTGACTGCACCAGCAGAATAGTGAGTGCAGCTCTGGAGTATAATACAGGATGTAACTCAGGATCAGTAATGTAATGTATGTACACAGTGACTGCACCAGCAGAATAGTGAGTGCAGCTCTGGAGTATAATATAGGATGTAACTCAGGATCAGTAATGTAATGTATGTACATAGTGACTGCACCAGCAGAATAGTGAGCGCAGCTCTGGAGTATAATACAGGATGTAACTCAGGATCAGTAATGTAATGTATGTACACAGTGACTGCACCAGCAGAATAGTGAGTGCAGCTCTGGAGAATAATACATGATGTAACTCAGGATCAGTAATGTAATGTATGTACACAGTGACTGCACCAGCAGAATAGTGAGTGCAGCTCTGGAGTATAATACAGGAGGTAACTCAGGATCAGTAATGTATGTACACAGTGACTGCACCAGCAAGCTCTGGGGTATAATACAGGAGGTAACTCAGGATCAGTAATGTAATATATGTACACAGTGACTGCACCAGCAGAATAGTGAGTGCAGCTCTGGAGTATAATACAGGATGTAACTCAGGATCAGTATTGTAATGTATGTACACAGTGACTGCACCAGCAGAATAGTGAGTGCAGCTCTGCAGTATAATACAGGATGTAACTCAGGATCAGTAATGTATGTACACAGTGACTGCACCAGCAGAATAGTGAGTGCAGCTCTGCAGTATAATACAGGATGTAACTCAGGATCAGTAATGTATGTACACAGTGACTGCACCAGCAGAATAATGAGTGCAGCTCTGGGGTATAATACAGGAGGTAACTCAGGATCAGTAATGTATGTACACAGTGACTGCACCTGCAGAATAGTGAGTGCAGCTCTGAGGTTTAATCCAGGATGTATTCTGTTTTGTGCACGCAGGGGAAGCTGGAGGATCGGGTGCCTTTTCTAGTCCTGTTTGCAGATAACCCCATGAGTTGTATCATGAGCGCTGCTCAGTAAGTACGAGTCTCTTGCGGTATCACACAGCCCTGTCCCGGACCTTCTGTGCAGAGCCGCCATCCTTGCTCTTCTGTGTGGGTTTGCTTCTTCTAGGAGGGCTCACAGTGGGGGTCTCCAGGAGAAGCGCTACGTCTTCCTGAAGCGGCTTTGTCAGGTGCTGTGCGCTCTGGGCGGTCAGCTGTGCGCTCTAATTGTGGTAAGGATCGCCCACTCACACTTAAACCACTCGTTTTCCGCTCTCGTTTCGCCTCCGCCCACGTTTCGCATGCACCCTGCTAACCACAAAACAGGCAGATAACATGGAGAACAGTCCCAGCGCAGCACCCAAGATGGTGACATTACGGAGCCTCACCCTCCCTGACCCGCCGGGATAATGGCAGCTGTGACTTCAGAGCTCCCAGGGCCGACTACCCCACGTGTGGTACACAGAAAGGAGGTAACGACAAGCGTAGGGGGAGGACAGCACATTTATACAAGGCGCGGTGACCGCAGGGTCACAACTAGAGATGAGCGAATATTTATATGTTCAGTTCGGATTACGGTTGCAGAATTTGCAATATTCACCGATTTATTAGTCGAATATTCACTGAACATTACCGAACCCCATTCACCTGAATGGGAGGTGTGAAGGACGCCCCCGTCCTTCCACGTCACCAATGTGACGTAACTCCACAGGCACAGCTCTCCGGCGCCCCCTTTGTCTCTCAGGTCAGTAAGGGAACTGCACCTAGAGCAAATGTCCGCCGGGGAGGGTGTCCTGTTACCCACTGGGTATTCTAAGATTCGTGATCAGAGTAAAAGCATCAGCCCAAGATTAATTTTATGGTTTAATTGCCTTAAGTTTTCACTAGATAATTACAGAAATATACAGTAAGCTATACAACGGAATTACAGTGGATTTGCAGTCAGAGTAAAATACAACAATAATGGTACAAGGCTTAGAGGTATTAGCTAGAGGTCAATATTACCAGGTTGTATGGACATGTGGAGGCAGGGAGCTCTGCGATCCCCAGGTGAAAGTCTTAGTTGCTGGACAGTCCCCCAAAACGTGTACCGCTGCTCCCTTGGCAGGTCTGTCCTTTGTGCTTCTTGCTGCTGTGAGAAAATGGCTCTGGTCTGCCCTTAGCTCACAGTTCTTAAACCTGCTAGGTCCCTCCCCTCGGTGTGTTTCTGTGTGGCTGGCAGGTATAATCTAATTGAAGCCTCTACATTGAAGCACGCATACTAATCAGCCTGGCTATTCATATTGAGCAGGAAATTCTGTCGTGGGCAGGAATTACTTAGCATACTAATGACCTTCTTATTCAAACAGGGGCCTGAATTGCTTAGCATACTAAAAGGCCTCGCCATTGCCTGGAACTATGTGAAGTCAGTCAAAATATCTTCACTGGGCCAAGCTCAGACCAAAATGGAGGCTGGAGCAGGCCAATATCCAAGATGGTGGCGGTTCCTTTCCTCACAGGAGGCAAAAACCAACCGCATGCACAACACCTTATAACGGCCCCAAGTGCGGCCAAAACACATGAAATGAGGGGCAGACACCAGGAAAGCGGCCTCCATTCCCCCACAGTACATGTTGTAGCATGGCACTGCAGCCATCAGCCAGGAGCGAGGTATCGGGGTCTGGGACACATGTGCAGCTTTCCAGTGAACCTCACAGTAAGACAAGGAGGGAGAGGGAGCGGTGTCGGGCCCCTGTGCTGGGAGCCCTGATACCACATGCAACACCTCCACCTGCTCTCATGCCGAGCCACACTCGGGTGGCACAAATATCAGTTTTGTAGACTACAATTGCCAGAAAATGTGACGACAGTAACACGGGTAGTTGTGGCAACGGAGGTGGAGGCCTGATGGTGTCGGAGGAATACTGCTACAGGCAACAAGCTTGCAGGAGACCCAACCAGGAGTGCTCACATTTACCAAAATTTGTGTTAACATCAGCAGCAGCCACAGAAGCGACACTAAAGATATCACAGAGTGCAGTTACGTGACCGTAATGCATCACACTAAAAAATGCAACATCACCTAGCCTGTACAGTCTGCGACTGGGGAGCAGAAGTCCTTGGAGAGCCATGACTTGTTCATCTTGATGAAAGTTAGGTGGTCTACACTTTCAGGGGACAGCCGGCTGTGCTTATCCATCAGGACACCACCAGCAGCGCTGAAGACACGTTCTGAGAGAACACTGGCTCCCGAGCACGATAAAACCTCCCAGGCGTGTGAGGCGAGCTCAGGCCACTACTCCATTTTGGAGGAACAAAATGTGAAAGGGTCCAAACCCTCCCTGATGGTATTAATGTTCAGTCCTAGATACTCCTGCACCATCCTCTTCATTCATTCACCACGTGTAAGACTTGGACTCTGCTGTGATGGTGCACAAGTTGGTCTAAAAAAAAGTGTCAAAGGACTCACAGAAATTGCTTCTTCCATCACTGCTGCTGCTGCTAATGTTTTGTCGTTGATGAATTGTCTGGCCGGAGGTTGGAAGAGTAGAGCTGCGATGTGAACTGTGCGCTTCACTGATGTCTTGGGGAAAAGCTCTCTTAAGGTATAAAGCGTGTTTCTATACTCCAGCATTCACGGGTCCCTTTCTAGGGCGGGAATCAGCTGGCAAAATTTGGTTTTATAACGTGAATCTAACAGAGTGGCAACCCAGTAGTCATCATTATTCCTAATCATAACTATACGGGGATCATGTTGCAGATAGTGCAGCAAGAAGACACTCATATGTCGAGCTCTACCATGAGATCGGAGCCCATGCTGTGTTGGTGGTTGGGTAACACTGAGGCTCTTTTCCTCCGTCCCCTCCCGCCAACCACGAACAGCAGAGAGAGGAGGATTATCCTCTTCATCTGACAGTTGCTCGCCCATCACCTCTTCCTCCTCCATTTGTTCCTCGGATCTTGCACCTTCGATAACAGTTTGTCTGTTGTCACCAGCCCCCTCGATCTCAGTAATCCACCCTTGTCTGTTATCACCAGCCCCCCTCAATCGCAGTAATCCACCCTCCCTTGGCACCCGCCTGTGTGACGACAGTCTGGAACTTAGAGACAATGTTATCCCTTCTGCAGCCTCCTCTGCTTCCTCCTCTTCTTCTGGGACCACCATCTCCTCCCGCAGGCTGTTTAATGTCTTCTCCAGCATATAGATGACCAGAATAGTGATGCAGATGACGTCGTCGTCAACGCTAACCAGATTAGTAGCTATTTCGGAACCATGCAGAAGGGTGCAGAGGTCCAGTCTGTAAACGTGATATGCGCCACATCTGTAATGTGTTGGCCCAGGCTATGTGACATGACATACTGCGTCAGGGCTCGTTGCTGCTGAGACAGTCACTGCAACATGTGCAGAGTGGAATTCCACCGTGTCGGCACAGCGCATATCAACCTGTTAACTGGCATGGACAAAGACCTCTGTATCAATGCAAGTCGATGAGCAGAGGGGTGTGAACGGCGGAAGTGAGCACACGGTTTCTGGAGCAGCTCCCCCAGGCCAGGATAGTGGCTGAGAAAAAGCTGCACCCCCAGGTTTAGGACGTGAACCACGCAAGGCACGTGTGTGAGCTTGCCTCGCCGTAGGGCCGCCACCAGGTTCACATAGTTATCGAGCATGGTCTTCCTGGATGCAGGTTTAGCAGAGACAGCCATTGATCAAACTCAGCCTGGAGAGCTGTCCACAACTCTTCAGCTGTAAGACTGCGATCTCCAAGGCATATCGATTTTTAGACTGCCTGATTGCGGTGAGCCCTGGCTGCGCAGTACGGAGGTGGTGGGGCAGAAGTAGTGGAGGAAGTGTTAAATGTAGACCTGCCAGCCTTGGGGATTCCAAGACTTGTGGAGCAGCTCCTGTCCACACAGCCACCAGTCAGCGAGATGTAACGCCCTTGGCCATGCTTACTTCTCCACGTGTCTGGTGATATGCACCCTGGCAGACAGATTTAGTCAAGGAACAGGTGATGATGTGTGCGACATGCTGGTGTAGCGCAGGCACAGCTTTCTTAGAAAAGTAATGGCGACTGGGCAATTGGTACTGTGGGACTTCGGCCATCAGCTTTCAGAACCCGTCAGGCAATCTGGCCAACAGATTGGAGATGGAGGAGTTCAACCTTTTAGCTTTTTCATGTGTAGGAGGAAACAACTTTTTCGGTGACCACAACTACGGAACCGTGGGCTGAGTACAGCGAACCAGACAAACTGCTGGACCGTGAGAGAGGTGCAGGCGGAGATGTTACTGTGGATTGAGAAACTTCTGGTATGATCGTTCTCTGATATCGGTCAAAAACAGCAGGCATGTCCGTGTCCGTTACAGCTGAAGGCGGCCTCTCAGTCAGCGTGACTGGAGCGGGTAAAGAACCCCAGGTTCTGCGGTCAGAGACCTGCGTCTCAGTAGTTGGCATGGCAACAGAAGAGGAGGAGCTGCTGATGGTGGTTGAGGTCCGCATTTTTGCACAATGGGATTCCCACAGTAAAACATGTTGATTGCGCATGTTGTTCATGCATGTAGTAATCAAATTATTGCAGTTTTTACCTCGATTCAGTTTTTTTTTTTTTTTGCAAAGTTGGCAGATTACGTAAGTTGGCTTATCCTTTGCAGTGTCAAAAAAGGCCCAGGCTAGGCAACTCTTGCCACCCCTGCGAGCTGCAAACCCGTGGACGCTGCTGGTCACAGGCACAGTTGTGGCTGAGGATGCATTGCTTGTTGTGGCTGCATCACTACGTGGCTGCCACGTACGGCGCAATGTAACCTCGTCTTCCTCCTGAGATGACCTACTCAGCTGTGTGCCTCTATGTTCACGCCAACTGGGATCTAGCACCTCATCATTATCCTCTGTGTTATCACATTCCTCGCCCTTGGAGTCACTCTCCTACTCTTCTTGCTCTGACAGCACAGTACAGTCTGCATGAGCCTCAGATATGAGTCTTATCAGGATCACCTTCGCCCCCCCCAGGGGTTAATGTCTGATGACGAGGGTCAGGATGTTCTTCGGACCCTACTTCTTCCTGCCCCAAAGCAAAATTAATTTTGGGCAGATTTCCTCTCGACTTTGAAGCTTTGAGTACACTTCTGATGAAGATGACATTGAATGTGTGAACAGCTCTTCAGAGTCACCCATCTCTGGTTCCGTGCAGTCAGTTGAGCGGTTGGATAGTTGGGACGTGGGGGGAAGCAAGGGGAATTTTGGTGCCACCTCTGTGGACTGTACTGGGTGTGATGTTGAGGAGGAGAGGCCACTTGAAGTTGCGCTTGTCAGCCGCTCGAGTACATGCTCTTTCTGGGCATCATTGACAGCCTTGTACCGCTGTGTGGCTGCCTAAGAAAGGTAGTGGAGTAGCCTGTCCAGTGAGAGAAGTTGTCAGATGTCTTTGCATAGGACGTGACGTTGCGTCACTAGTGCTTTCACCAGCATTACCACGTACGCCATGTACACCTTGAACACCAAGCCGAAGTCCCCTTCCACCACGGCCTCGCTTTCTCCCTGTCATGTTGCTTAGATAGTGTGGTAGGAGCACAGTATTAGCAACAAAAAATAAGATTTTAGACTCTGCTCCAGCTCTGCACACAGCTGAATTTCAGCGACTGTAAATTCCAAGGTGAAATATGGCCGCGGTATCGCGTTAGTCAGAGAAGAAAGAACTGAGTGTGGATGAGGCCTGTATGACAAAGATCTGCTACAAACTATTACAAGAACGAGCTCTCCCTACTGTACGACGTTAGTAAGAGGAATTTGTTTTTATTGTGGATAATAATTCTATAGCGACGACATATTCCGCAGCGCTGTACATTAGCGGGATCTTGTACAGACTATAGACATTACAGCATCACAATAATCCCACCATCACCAGACACAGGAGCAGTGAGGCCTGTATAATCTAGAAGATAGGCAAAAGCTCTGCACACACAGCAACTTCACCGCCACAAAATTACAACTTGGGAAATGACGGGCTGGAGCACGTTTAGCTACAGAAATAGTTTTTTCATCTTCATGAGCTCTGCAGACAGCTTAATTTCATCACCACCAAATAACCAGGTGAGATATGCTGAATCACAGCTGCAACTGCCAACAAAAAGCTTCTCCATGCCCAACCAACAGCTCAAATCACAGAACAATGTCAGCACAGCACTAAGTGACAAGGCGGGATACAGCCGGCTGCTTCACATTGTGACTGAAACAAGATTACTTAGAATGCTACTCGTGCATGGAGCACAAGAGGAGCCGTGCACAACACTCGTAGGACGTGTGCCCTGCGGCTGTCTGTGGACCGCAGCAATGACGAAAGCAAAATAATAAATAAATATTTATTTATTATTATTAATGCTGGAAGGTAGTGATGAGCGAGTGTACTCATTGCTCAGGGTTTCCCAAGCACGCTCGGGTGGTCTCCGAGTATTTGGAAGTGCTCGGAGATTTAGTTTGTCTCGCCGCAGCTACATGATTTGTGGCTGCTAGACAGCCTGTATATATGTGGGGATTCCCTAACAAACAGGCAGTCCCCACATGTATTCAGGCTGTCTAGTGTTAAGGTAGGATCTAAGTGACCCTTCACGGTTGACCTAGTGATTTCCAAATTAACCCCTTCCTGACCTGTGACACAGCGTTCGTGTCATGAAATGATCGCGTTCCTGCGGGTCGGGTGACCGGGGTCACTGAAAGGTCACCCGACCCGCAGGCACAAGACCCTTTGTGCTTCACCACAGGGGGGTTGGCTTAACCCCCACGTGGCTACGATCACTCTGATTGGCTGTTAAAAGTGAAACAGTGCTCCCTTTATTCCGAGCCCTGACGTGTGCCCAAACAGTGGTTTACCCCACATATGGGGTATCAGCGTACTCTGGAAAAATTGCACAACAACTTTGGGGGTCTAATTTCTCCTGTTACCCTTGGGAAAAAAAATTGGGGACTAAAAAAATTATTTTTGTGGAAAAAAAATGATTTTTTATTTTCACAGCTCTGCGTTATAAAACTTCTGTGAAGAACTTGAAGATTCAAAGTGCTCACCACACATCTAGAGGAGTTCCTTTGGTGATCTAGTTTCCAAAATGGGGTCACTTGGGGGGGTTTCTACTGTTTAGGCACATCATGGGCTCTGCAAACGTAACATGACGCCCGCAGAGCATTCCATCAAAGTCAGCATTTCAAAACGTCACTACTTCCCTTCCGAGCCCCATCGTGTGCCCAAACAGTGGTTCCCCCCCACATATGGGGTACCAGTGTACTTAGGACAAACTGTACAACAACTTTTGGGGTCCAATTTCTCCTGTAACCATTGTGAAAATAAAAAATTGCGGGTTAAAAAAATCAGTTTGAGGAAAAAAACGATATTTTTACGGCTCTGCATTATAAACTTCTGTGAAGCACGTGGGGGTTCAAGGTGCTCACCACACATCTGGATAAGTTCCTTGGGGGGTCTAGTTTACAAAATGGGGTCACTTGTGGGGGGTTTCTACTGTTTAGGCACATCAGGGGCTCTGCAAACGTAACAAGATGCCCGCAGACCATTCCATCAAGTCGGCATTTCAAAGCGTCACAACATCCCTTCCGAGCACTGACGTGTGCCCAAACAGTGGTTACCCCCCACATATGGGGTACCAGCGTACTCAGAACAAACTGGACAACAACTTTTGGGGTCCAATTTCTCCTGTAATCGTTGTGAAAAAAATAGAGGGCTAAGAAATCATTTTTTGAGAAAAAAAATGATTTTTTATTTTCAGGGCTCTGCGTTATAAACTTCTGTATAGCACCTGGGGGTTCAAAGTGCTCACCGTGCATCTAGATAAGTTCCTTAGGGGGTCTTGTTTCCAAAATGGGGTCATTTGTGGGGAGCTCCAAAGTTTAGGCACACAGGGGCTCTCCAAACTCGACATGGTGTCCGCTAACGATTGGAGCTAATTTTCCATTAAAGTCAAATGGCGCTCCTTCCTTTCTGAGCCCTGCCGTGCGCCCAAACAGTGGTTCCCCCCCACATATGGGGTATCAGCGTACTCAGGACAAATTGTACAACAACTTTTGTGGTCCAATTTATCCTGTTACCCTTGGGAAAATAAAAAATGATTTTTGAGAAACAAAAATGATGATTTTTTATTTTCAGGGCTCTGCGTTTATAAACTTCTGTGAAGCACCTGGGGGTTCAAAGTGCTCACTATGCATCTAGATAAGTTCCTTTGGGGGGTCTAGTTTCCAAAATGGGGTCACTTGTGGGGTAGCTCCAATGTTTAGGCACACAGAGACTCTGCTAAAATAAAATTTTTGTTGGAAAAATTAAAATGTCCATCTTTTCCTTCCACGTTTCTTTAGTTCCTGTGAAGCACCTGAAGGGTTAATAATCTTCTTGAATGTAGTTTTGAGTAGCTTGAGGGGTGTAGTTTCTATAATGGTGTCACTTTTGGGTATTTTCTGCCATATAGAGCCCTCAAAGTGACTTCAAATGTGAGGTGGTCCCTAAAAAAAATGGTTTTGTAAATTTTGCTGTAAAAATGAGAAATCGCTGGTCAACTTTTAACTCTTATACCTTCCTAACAAAAAAAATTTTTGTTTCCAAAATTGTGCTGATGTAAAGTAGACATGTGGGAAATGTTATTTATTACCTATTTTGTGTCACATAACTCTCTGGTTTAACAGAATAAAAATTAAAAATTTGAAAATTGCGAAATCTTCAAAATTTTCGCCAAATTTCCATTTTTTTCACAAATAAAGGCAAAAATTATCTACCTAAATTTACCACTAACATGAAGCCCAATATGTCACGAAAAAACTATCTCAGAATCGCTAGGATCCGTTGAAGCGTTCCTGAGTATTACCTCATAAAGGGACACTGGTCAGAATTGCAAAAAATGGCAAGGTCATGAAGGGGTTAATTCATAGAACGTTGCTAGCAACATAAATAACCAAACAGACACGTGTTTCCGTCTGGGAGGATCAAGCAAGATTCCTATCCCATGTATTACATCATCATCTTTTATAGTATTTAGTGAGCTTGTACTTCAACCAATAGTATAAAACCACACCTACAACATTTAACCAATGAAAATACAAGAAAATTGACCTATAAGAATACAAGAAAATAGGAAACTACATATATGGTCATGTCTACGTAACATAGAACAGAACAATAACATACTCATTTCTCAAAGTATTCTACAGTGATAAATACCAAGGTCTCATATCTTGTCCAAACTGGAGCAGTCTGGTTTTATCACAGCCCATAACCTTTACTCTACTTCTCTACAACGGCCAGGAACTATAGCCTTGTTAAGCAACAGAATTTATCTCATAAACCACAAGATGGAGTTACAAACACAAAATGGAACATTCAGTCTCGATCTTTCTTAATTTAGTCCTTCACACTAGTAGCCGCAAATCATGCAGCTGCGGCAACCAACTAAATCTCCGAGCACTTCCGAATACTCGGAGAACACCCGAGTAATGAGTATACTCGCTCATCACTACTGGAAGGTAAATTGTACAGCCACACTGGACACTATCTAGCTACACTATCTGACTGATTTAAAGCCACCTATTTAACTTGCTAAAATCTTGCTATGAACTGTGCCAGCGTCAGGAGAAACCTGTCTGCGCTGTTAGTGTCAAAATGGCGCTAAAACAAGATGTCCGCTATTTAAATGGGGAGAGACATGTGATTTGAGCAGCCAATGACCTAAGCCCTTGTGTCTGGACATTGTGGGTGTTTCCTGCTCCCTGATTGGCTATTTGCACACATAAAGTTAGGAAAAAGACTGCAGAGCTTACAAGAAAGGTTCAGTGATGGTCAATGGAGCAAATCTGTATTCTTAAAGCAGAGGCCGTGGTCCCCTAGGCTGACATCCTGTAGAATGACAAATCTGTGTCCCTCGTGATGGAGCCATGATGTCTTGACTGCTGTCTTGTTAATAGTCTTTGGATCTCTGGATGAATCTATATTTGTCACTTGTATATCTCACATAGCTGTTGTCTTTCAAGCCAGTATTCACAGGTGAAGGGGAGGGAAGGTGATGAGATCAGCTCACATTGTTTGATTATGCAATCGATTTACATAGTTTATCCTCCTCTGTTTCGCAAGTCAACAAACCAGTTGGCCTGGACAAGGTGTAATCAACATATCAGCAAATATCATTGTTCAATTATCCTTAGTCTCTATCATCCAGGATAACAGCACAATACGTTAGATCAGTATCTCAGGCTTACATGAACAAAAGTCTGTGTTTTCTTGACCAGCTAGAAAGAAACACACAAATTCAAAAGTCAACATATAGAGAAGTCAATTTTTCCTGGATTACTGAGTTTAGACGTCTGGTTAAATTAGGATAAAATGCTGTGTTGTCACACTCACCCTGCTGACTTTTTTTTCTCATTTGCTGCTCACTTTTTGCCTGCCTCGTTTTTGATTGACCTGCTCCCCGCTTGCGTCTCGCACGCTCCGCTCACATTTCGCCTGCTTTCTGCCTCAGTCCTCAGATGTTAGCGTGAAGATCCCAGAGACATTCGGTAAATATCTGAGCTCTCTGCGAGAGTTTACGGTGCACCCCAGCCAGGTGAGTGTCAGCGGGTTATGGTGGCAGTTCTGTGGCAGCCCCCCACCTGTCTAATCCCTGCACCCCTACAGTTCCTCAGATCGTCCACCCTGATGACGTGGGGTTCTCTCTTCAGAAATGAGGTTCTCTCCAAGGACGTGGTTTTGAAGGCGATGGTCCCGGAGTTCCTCCGAATATCTATGGATAACACAGTGAAGGTGAGCACAGGCGAGAAACGTCCTTGTGCTCCTCTGGTCCCCCATAACCTCTGTCCCTGTATCTCCAGGTGGGCTTCCCCTCCAAGAACGACAGCCCCAGCTGTGAATACTCCCGCCTCGACTGCGACAGTGACGAAGACTTCAACAGCTTCTTCACCAGTAAGAAAAGTGGGGACGCTGTGGGATGTGAGAGGGTCCGCGGTGTCTTCTGAGGGGGCCGGGATGGGCAGAGGGGCCAGAGGGATTGGTCCCAGTAGGGTGGAGGAGACTTCCGCCCTAGATCACATTTCCTCTTGTCTTCGGCAGCTTTTAAGGCCACTTTGGGGGACGTGATTCGGGCCGCCTGCCGTCTGGATCCCACAAGTGGCTTCCGCATGGCGGAGGAATGGCTGCAGTTCCAGCTGTCGGCTGCGGTGGATCCAGGGCTGAATTGTTGTAAGTGATGTCATTGCTCTGCTCACGTGTCATCCGCTCCGGCGCTGGCGCTCCTGACATCACTGCTACTTGTCTTTCAGCAAAGGCGGGAGATGGACTGTGCAGCCTCCTGTCCCCGTCCTTCATACAGTGGGACGCCATGACGTTCTTCTGCGAGTGCGTGATCACTCAGATCCTCCGATCCATGCCCAAAAAGGTGATGAGGCCAAGACCCCTCGGGAGCAGGCTGCTTGTATGATCGCGTACGGGGGGCTGCCAGTGTGTCTGTGTCGTGGCCTTGTTCACGGGGGAGGCCGGTGTGTGTGACGTCTTCCTCTCATGAACAGGAGCTTCCAGTTTCTCGGGGGCTGATCTCCTCCAGTTGGTGGTCAGTTACGAGATCCGGGACCCCCTCATCCTGTCGTGTGTCCTCACCAGCTTGTCTGTGCTGCTCCCCTTCATTCACTATGTGAGCGGTTTAATGCCCGCGTGCTGAACAAGGTGGGTTGTCACGTGCGTGATACAGTGGGGGGCGGCGGTGGCCCTTTGGGTGATAATGGCATTAAACTCTAGTCTTCTCTTTTTGCAGCTGTTTTCGACAGTGACCTTTGACCTGGGCAATAAGGTACCGTCCCGTGTACTCGCCATGCCCGCACCTGAGGGCTGTCATGACTGTTGTATACATTACCAATGATCGGGGAGGGGCCGCATGTAACGTATGATTGTCTTTTCAGGGGCCACGGAGTCGCTCCGTGAAGAACGTGCGGCGTCACGCCTGCTCCTCCATTATTAAGATCTGCCGGGATTCTCCGGACCTGGTGCTGGTGAGTGGTCGGGGGCAGGGTCCGAGCGCTGGGGGCAAGGGGCTGGGGCCAAGGCTTGGGTCGTAGCGCGGGGTTGGGGGTGCTGTCTGCCAGGGCTGTTTGTTGGGGCTCGGTCCGAGTGCTAGTGACGGGTGGGTTTGGGTCAGAGCACAGGGTTGGGGGTGCTGTCTGCGAGGGCTGGGTGTTGGGGCTGGGGACAGGTGGGTTTGGGTCAGAGCACAGGGTTGGGGGTTCTGTCTGCGATGGCTGGCTGCAGGGTCTGAGGACGGGTGGGTTTGGGTCAGAGCACAGGGTTGGGGGTGCTGTCTGCGAGGGTTGGCTGCAGGGTCTGGGGACGGGTGGGTTTGGGTCAGAGCACAGGGTTGGGGGTGCTGTCTGCTAGGGCTGGCTGCAGGGTCTGGGTCCGAGCATCGGGGACTGGTGGGTTTGGGTCAGAGCACAGGGTTGGGGGTGCTGTCTGCGAGGGCTGGCTGCAGGGTCTGGGGACGGGTGGGTTTGGCTGGTGGTTGGGGCTCTGCACTGACTGTCCGCTCCTCTCCGCAGCCGCACCTGGACCTCCTGTACACGCAGGCCATGCAGCTGATGCAGGACGAGCGCCTCTCGCAGATGGAGAGGTACTCCATGCTGGAGGCCCAGGTCTTCATCAGTAACCAGTTCCAGGACTACGAGAAGCAGCGCTGCTTCCTGGCGCAGATACTGGCGCCGGCGCTGAACGCCTGGATGTCAGAGGAGATTCAGAGGTGAGCGGCCCCCCGTATGTACTGACCCCTGAGCTCGCGCCCAGCCACCAGGGGCATGGACCTTCCATTAACTGCCCACCTCTTCTCTTCCAGGGCCATCTCTGGTCCCGACGAGTTAATTGCTTATATGGGAGCCGACATCTTGAAGGGTGAAAAGGAAGATAATGGTGAGGGTCCGTGGAAGGAGAACCGCAGCCAGGTGAGTCTGCGATGGCGACCCCTCACCTGACCTAAGATCTGCTGGATTTCTGTAATGTGCTGACATCACACGTCTACTCTGTCTGGAAGCCGTAGTAATGGCGGCCAGGGTCATCTGTTATCTTTTACCCCCAGGTCTCTGGCCGATAGCCGGGGAAGGGGTCTCATATCTGCAGCCCCCGTGTATGAGCTCTGGCTGAGGCGTGCCTATACCAGTGCGGTGTTCAGCCCTTCCCTCCATGCTGCTGGGGCACGGTGTGCTGTGGCCGCCATGTTTCCCAGTTCCACCCTCTTGAGTCGCTGCTGACAATCGGTGACTCCGTTTTTTGTTTGCAGCTCAGCTTCTGCCTCTTTGCGCTGGAGGCGGTCCTCAGACGAGCGCGCTGGCCCAGTAACCCCGAGCAGGCCAAGGCTGGTGGCTACGTGGTGGGATATTCATCTACAGGGTCCCCGGTCTACCATAATCCCTGCAGTGAGGAGGTGCTGAAGCTGCTGGACCGGCTGCTGAGCCTGGTGAGGTAGGTAGTAGTTACGGTCTGCCCCGTCGTCCTCGCGTGGCGCCCTTCCCCGCGACCCCGTCCTCGCGTGGTGCTCTTCCTCTTGCCCCATCGTCCTCGCGTGGCGCCCTTCCCGTGCCCCGTCGTCCTCGTGCGGCGCCCTTCCCCGTCGTCCTTGCGCGGCGCCCTTCCCTGTCGTCCTCATGCCGTGCCCTTCCCCGCGCCCCTTTGCGGCTCCCCTCCTTGTCGTCCTCGCGCGGCTCCCTTCCCCGATCCCCATTGAACCTCAAGACGCCCCGACCCCACCACTCCCTTCGAACCTCTCCGCGAGCCTTTCAAAAATACACATTCCACGTCCCCATCCACACCGCGTCCTTACACGTCTCCGCCACCTTTTATAGGTCGTTCAACAGTTTGTACTTTCCCGAAATCATCCAGAAAATGGGCGACTTCTATGTGAAATGTCTGGACATGCTGGACGTGGAGAAGAAGTGCATCCTCGGTAAGACCAGAGCGAACTGGTGTCAATGCATAGTGGGCAGCGTTATGGCTGCCACTACTGACACCCACCCCCCAACCTGCCGCCACTGACACCCACCCCCCACCCTGATGCCACTGACACCGACCCCCCAGCCTGTCGCCACTGACATACCCACCCCCCAGCCTACCGCCACTGACATACCCAGCCTGCGGCCGCCTCTGTCATACCCACCTGCCAGCCTGCTGCCTCTGTCATACCCACCCCCCCAGCCTGCCGCTTCTGACATACCCACCCCCCAGCCTGCCGCCTCTGACATACCCACCCCTCAGCCTGCCGCCTCTGACATACCCACCCCTCAGCCTGCCGCCTCTGACATACCCACCCCCAGCCTGCCGCCTCTGACATACCCACCCCCAGCCTGCCGCCTCTGACATACCCACCCCCAGCCTGCCGCCTCTGACATACCCACCCCCAGCCTGCCGCCTCTGACATACCCACCCCCCAGCCTGCCGCCTCTAGACATACCCACCTCCCAGCCTGCAGCCTCTGTCATACCCACCCCCCCAGCCTGCCGCCTCTGTCATACACACCCCCCAGCCTCCCTCCTCTGACATACCCACCCCCCCAGCCTGCCGCCTCTGACATACCCACCCCCCCAGCCTGCCGCCTCTGACATACCCACCCCTCAGCCTGCCGCCTCTGACATACCCACCCCCCCAGCCTGCCGCCTCTGTCATACCCACCCCTCAGCCTGTCGCCTCTGACATACCCACCCCCCCAGCCTGCCGCCTCTGTCATACCCACCCCCCAGCCTGCCGCCTCTGTCATACCCACCCCCCAGCCTGCCGCCTCTGTCATACCCACCCCCCAGCCTGCCGCCTCTGTCATACCCACCCCCCAGCCTGCCGCCTCTGTCATACCCACCCCTCAGCCTTCCGCCTCTGACATACCCACCCCTCAGCCTGCCGCCTCTGACATACCCACACCTCAGCCTGCCGCCTCTGTCATACCCACCCCTCAGCCTGCCGCCTCTGTCATACCCACCCCTCAGCCTGCCGCCTCTGTCATACCCACCTCCCAGCCTGCCGCCTCTGTCATACCCACCCCTCAACCTGCCGCCTCTGACATACCCACCCCGCCAGCCTGCCGCCTCTGACATACCCACCCGCCAGCCTGCCGCCTCTGACATACCCACCCCCCAGCCTGCCGCCTCTGTCATACCCACCCCTCAGCCTGCCGCCTCTGTCATACCCACCCCTGAGCCTGCCGCCTCTGTCATACCCACCCCCCAGCCTGCCGCCTCTGACATACCCACCCCGCCAGCCACCTCTGACATACCCACCCCCCAGCCTGCCACCTGTCATACTCACCCCTCCCTCCTAGTTCTACACCTTTTTGGTCCTGTTATGATTGTGCCCCTCTCTGGCATCATGGAGAGCTGACATTCTGATATTACAGGTATGGTGCAGCCGCTGCTGGACGTGTATGATTCTCCGGTGTATAAGACTGCGCAGGAGAGGATGCAGGGCTTCTTCTGCTCCCTCCATGATAGCTGGTGAGTACCCAACATGCCGTCTCCTCTGTTCATGCAAAGCGCCCGTTGTCCGCCACCTTCTTTTCGACACCTCTTCTTCCCATGCTTGTTCACTGCCGCCTCCTCCTCTTCCCATGCTTCTTCTCTGCCGCCTCTGTAACGGGTCTGGTGGGTGGAACTACTGACGAGACAGGTCAGGTTGGTGGAACCACAAAGCTTTATTATACAAGAGAGTTTACTTGTAAGAGAGCGGGTGGCACCCGGGAAAAGGGCAGGGAATCACGGCAGGGGATATAGGTAGTCTCTGGACAGGCAGGTTTGTCACAGCAAGTGACCAAGGCAGTCTCTGGGACAGGCAGGTTGTCACAGCAAGTGACCAAGGCAGTCTCTGGGACAGGCAGGTTGTCACGGCAAGTGACCAGGCGGTATCTGGGCAGGCAGGTTGTCACAGCAAGTGACCAAGGCAGTATCTGGGCAGGCAGGTTGTCACAGCAAGTGACCAAGGCAGTCTCTGGGACAGGCAGGTTGTCACGGCAAGTGACCAGGCAGTCTCTGGACAGGCAGGTTGTCACGGCAAGTGACCAGGCAGTCTCTAGAACAGGGCAGGCATATACGACCTGATATGGTGGAGCCTCCAGGTAGGCTGCAGTCGGATGGCAGATGATCGCTCCCAGGTGAGCAGGCAAGAGCCGTGGATCTCTGCAGATGATGTCCGAACTTCCGGATGGAGCTGCAGTCGGATGGCAGATGATCGCTCCCAGGTGAGCAGGCAAGAGCCGGGGATCTCCGCAGATGATGTCCGAACTTCCGGATGGAGCTGCAGTCGGATGGCAGATGATCGCTCCTAGGTGAGCAGGCAAGAGCCGGGGATCTCTGCAGATGACGTCCGAACCTCTGGATGGAACTGCAGACGGATGGCAGACAGGCAAGCCGACAGGTAACAGGCAGGTAACTGGAATCAGGAGCTGATGGCTGAAACAGAGTTAGACTGCACAGGAACAACATTGCTCGGGCACCTACATTAAGGAGGAAGCCCTTAATATAGGGTGGAGTCCTCCAGCATTGGCTGGAGACTGATTTGGAAAATGCGCGCGGCTCCTTTAAGAGCGGGGGAGGGTGCGGGCGCACGCCCTAAGGCCAGTAGCAGGGAAGGAGCGCGCGGGACCAGCAGGGCGGAAGGAGGACACCGAGGATGCCAGAGGCGCAGAGGAGGCTGGGAGCACTGAGGACGCTGAGTGCAGGTTAGGAGAGCGACGTCCCTGTCTGGCAGCAGGCAGGGACGCGGGCGCTACAGTACCCCCCCCCTCTAGGCCCCCCCTTCTTTAGGCCAGAAAGAAATTTAGCTAGGATAAGAGGGGCATGGATGTTCTCCCGAGGCTCCCAGGTTCTTTCCTCAGGACCAAACCCCTTCCAATCCACCAAAAAATAAGTCTTTCTTCCTACCCTTTTTGTGGCCAGAATGTTCTCTACCTCAAATTCATCATCAGCAGACACTGGAGCAGGAGGTGTACCTGTAGACTTAAAAAAAGAGTTAAGAACCACAGGTTTGAGGAGAGATACATGAAAAGAATTAGGAATTCTCAAATTGGCCGGGAGTTTCAATTTATAGGACACCGGATTGATCTGACTGATGATCTCAAAAGGACCGATGAACTGAGGACCTAACTTGTAGGACGGAATTTTGAGTCGAACATATTTGGACGAAAGCCAGACTTTGTCCCCAGGATGGAATTGAGGAGGATCCAGACGTTTTTTGTCAGCATGTCTTTTCATGCGCTCGGATGACTGAATGAGTGCGGACCGGGTACTCTCCCAGATGGAGGAGAATTCTCTAACCAGAGATTCCGCAGCTGGATTGTCCACAGAGATGGAAACAGGGACAGGGATCCGAGGGTGCTGACCGAAGACTACAAAAAACGGAGACTTGGTGGAAGATTCGCTCTCATGATTATTGTAGGAGAATTCGGCCCAAGGCAGGAGCTCCACCCAGTCAGAATGGTGGGCATTAACGAAGTGTCGAAGATAACTGGTCAAATTCTGATTTATTCGTTCAACTTGTCCATTGGACTGTGGGTGGTAAGCGGAGGAAAAATCCAGGGTGACGTCTAGTAACTTACAAGTGGCTCTCCAGAAACGTGAGGTGAACTGAACCCCACGATCCGACACAATGTGACGAGGCAGACCATGAAGACGGAAGATGTGGCGGATAAAGTCTTTAGCCAACTCGGGTGCAGACGGAAGACCTGGCAGAGGAATGAAGTGAGCCATCTTGGAAAAGCGGTCAGTGACCACCCAAATGACTGTACAACCAGCAGAGACGGGAAGATCAGTAATGAAGTCCATGGCTATATGCTGCCAGGGGGCAGCGGGTACAGGAAGCGGAAGAAGACGGCCGGTAGGCAGGTGTCTCGGAACTTTGTTGCGGGCACAGGAAACACAGGCAGAAACAAAGTCTATTACGTCTTTGTGCAGGGTAGGCCACCAATAATGCCGGGTAATGAGTTGGAGGGTCTTTTTTTGACCAGCGTGGCCGGCGAGTTTAGACGAGTGACCCCAATGTAGGATTCTCTTCCGATCGGTTTCTGATACGAACGTCTTACCAGGAGGGAGACGATTTAGACTCACGGGAGCCACCTGCATCACTCTGGCGGGATCGATGATATGTTTAGGCTCATCTTCGAGATCCGACACCAGGAAAGACCGAGACAAGGCATCCGCCTTGACGTTTTTGTCAGCTGGGCGAAAATGCAAAAGAAAATCGAAGCGGGCAAAAAACAAGGACCACCGGGCTTGGCGAGGATTAAGTCTCTGTGCCTGCTGGAGGTATGCCAGATTTTTGTGGTCCGTGTAGATGATTACCGGATGAAGAGCCCCTTCGAGTAGGTAACGCCACTCCTCCAATGCCAACTTAATGGCCAATAACTCTCGATCTCCTATGGAGTAGTTGCGCTCGGAGGAGGAGAAGAGTTTGGAGAAGAAACCGCAGGATACCATCCTCCCGGATGGCGATTTTTGGGTAAGAACCGCTCCGGCTCCAGCAGAAGAAGCGTCCACCTCCAGGAAGAACTGCTTGTTGCCATCCGGGCGATGCAGCACTGGAGCGGAAGAGAAGGCCTGTTTAAGAGAAAGGAAGGCCTCCTCTGCTTCGGTCGTCCACTGTTTGGGGTTAGCATCCTTGCGAGTGAGCGCTGAGATTGGAGCAGTCCTGGAAGAGAAGTGCGGTATGAAGAGACGGTAATAGTTGGCGAATCCCAGAAACCGCTGAATGGCCTTCAACCCCTCTGGTCAGGGCCATTTCTCGATGGCAGACAGTTTCTCCGGATCCATTCGTAGACCTGTTTGAGAGATAATGTAGCCCAGAAACGGAAGCGAGGTCTGCTCAAAGAGGCACTTCTCATATTTGGCGAAGAGGTGATTCTGCCTGAGCCTGAGCAGAACCTGACGAACATCCCTCCGGTGAGACTGAAGATCCGGAGAGAAGACCAAGATGTCGTCAAGGTACACCACAACACAGGAGTAGAGGAGGTCCCGGAAGATGTCATTGACCAACTCCTGAAAGACTGCTGGAGCATTACAGAGACCAAAGGGCATCACCAAGTACTCGTAGTGGCCGTCCCGGGTGTTGAATGCCGTCTTCCATTCATCTCCTCGACGGATACGAACCAGGTTGTATGCTCCACGAAGATCTAGTTTGGTGAAGACTCTAGCCCTCTAAGACGATCAAACCGTTCTAGAATGAGCGGAAGAGGGTACTTATTCTTCACCGTGATCGAATTTAGGCCTCTGTAGTCAATACAGGGACGGAGAGATCCGTCTTTCTTTTTTACGAAGAAGAAACCTGCTCCCGCTGGGGAGGTAGATTTCCGGATGAATCCCTTTGCTAAGTTCTCCTCGATATATTCGGACATCGACCTGGTCTCCGCAGCAGACAACGGGTAAATACGCCCACGGGGAGGCGTAGTACCGGGCAACAGGTCAATCGGGCAATCATATGGTCTATGCGGGGGTAATGTCTTTGCTTCCTTTTTATTGAAGACATCAGCAAATGACCAATATGGAATCGGGAGTCCAGGTAGATTAGCAGGTGTAGGAGAAGAATAGACAGGATGAACAGGCACCAGACACGTTTTATGACAGTCCTGTCCCCAGCGAAGAACCTCTCCATTCTGCCAGTCGAGCACAGGTGCATGTTTTTGGAGCCAAGGCAGACCTAGTAAGAAAGCATGAGAGAGTCCGGGTAAAACATGAAACGAGATGCTCTCAGAATGCAACATTCCCACCTGCAGGGTTATGACTTCGGTGATAAGTCGGATGGGACGAGGTAGGAGGCCCCCATCCACAGCAGCAACAGATACAGGTTCAACAAGAGGTTTGGTGGGAATGTGATACTTCTCTACTAGAGCCTGTGACACGAGATTTCCAGCTGCTCCAGAATCAAGTTGGGCCATTTCGAAGTGGCGGTTCTTACCGAGCAGAATTGAAACCGACAGCAGCAGGGATGAAGAGGATTTATTTTTGTCTAGATTGACCTCTCCGAGCGAACCTAGACACAGGCGTTTCCCGACCTCTCCGGACAGGTTTGGATCCAGTGCTCCTTACTGCCGCAGTAGAAGCAACTTTTCTCGGCACGGCGTGAGTCCTGACGGGCTTTGACCATCTTGGTCTGGTCGACCTGCATAGGCTCAGCAGTGTGCACCTGAGGAGAAACGGAAGAGGTTATGGATCTCTGACACGAGGGTGCAAGATGGGAAATTTTTTTTTTACGGGTGATCTCTTTGGCTCGTTCCTGGAACCGTAGATCAATTCGATTGGCAAGATCTATTAAATCATCTAGAGAGGTTGGAATGTCCCGACCGGCAAGTTCGTCTTTAATACGGCCGGACAGACCCTCCCAGAAGACCGAAATTAGAGCTTCATTGTCCCAAGCTAGTTCTGAGGCTAAAGTCCGGAACCGTATGGCATATTGACCAACGGTGAGGCTCTCCTGACGGAGACGCAGCAGAGATGATGCAGAGGAAGTCTTCCGTCCAGGTTCGTCGAATACCTTCCGGAAGGCCGAGAGAAAAGCAGGCAGGTCAGATACCAGAGGATCCTCTCTCTCCCAGAGAGGATTAAGCCAGGCCAGGGCCTCTCCGGTGAGATGGGACATGATGAAGGCAATTTTGGCCCGGTCAGAGTTAAACTGGTGTGCCAGGAGTTCAAAATGCAGGGTGCACAGATTAATGAAACCCCGAGCCAGAGCAGGATCGCCTCCAAACCTAGGAGGAGCTGACAGTCGGGGTCCGGGAATGGAAACCACGGAATTGGGAATCAGCGGGACTGACGGATTATGAGTCATGGCTCCAGGGATGGTTGCTGGTGATGAATTCAGAGTGTCCAGACGGGAATTGACGTTCCGCAGGTGACCCAGGATGGCCTCCTGTTGAGACCTCTGGCGAGACAGCTCATGACACAGTTCCGGGAGTGAAGGGGTTTGGGTGCCACCGGGTTCCATGGCCCGAGCAAACTGTAACGGGTCTGGTGGGTGGAACTACTGACGAGACAGGTCAGGTTGGTGGAACCACAAAGCTTTATTATACAAGAGAGTTTACTTGTAAGAGAGCGGGTGGCACCCGGGAAAAGGGCAGGGAATCACGGCAGGGGATATAGGTAGTCTCTGGACAGGCAGGTTTGTCACAGCAAGTGACCAAGGCAGTCTCTGGGACAGGCAGGTTGTAACGGTAAGTAACCGAGGCAGTCTCTGGGACAGGCAGGTTGTCACAGCAAGTGACCAAGGCAGTCTCTGGGACAGGCAGGTTGTCACGGCAAGTGACCAGGCGGTATCTGGGCAGGCAGGTTGTCACAGCAAGTGACCAAGGCAGTATCTGGGCAGGCAGGTTGTCACAGCAAGTGACCAAGGCAGTCTCTGGGACAGGCAGGTTGTCACGGCAAGTGACCAGGCAGTCTCTGGACAGGCAGGTTGTCACGGCAAGTGACCAGGCAGTCTCTAGAACAGGGCAGGCATATACGACCTGATATGGTGGAGCCTCCAGGTAGGCTGCAGTCGGATGGCAGATGATCGCTCCCAGGTGAGCAGGCAAGAGCCGTGGATCTCTGCAGATGATGTCCGAACTTCCGGATGGAGCTGCAGTCGGATGGCAGATGATCGCTCCCAGGTGAGCAGGCAAGAGCCGGGGATCTCCGCAGATGATGTCTGAACTTCCGGATGGAGCTGCAGTCGGATGGCAGATGATCGCTCCTAGGTGAGCAGGCAAGAGCCGGGGATCTCTGCAGATGACGTCCGAACCTCTGGATGGAACTGCAGACGGATGGCAGACAGGCAAGCCGACAGGTAACAGGCAGGTAACTGGAATCAGGAGCTGATGGCTGAAACAGTTAGACTGCACAGGAACAACATTGCTCGGGCACCTACATTAAGGAGGAAGCCCTTAATATAGGGTGGAGTCCTCCAGCATTGGCTGGAGACTGATTTGGAAAATGCGCGCGGCTCCTTTAAGAGCGGGGGAGGGTGCGGGCACGCGCCCTAAGGCCAGTAGCAGGGAAGGATCGCGCGGGACCAGCAGGGCGGAAGGAGGACACCGAGGATGCCAGAGGCGCAGAGGAGGCTGGGAGCACTGAGGACGCTGAGCGCAGGTGAGGAGAGCGACGTCCCTGTCTGGCAGCAGGCAGGGACGCGGGCGCTACAGCCTCCTCTTCCCATGCTTCTTCGCTGCCGCCTCCTACTCTTCCCATGCTTCTTCGCTGCCGCTTGTCTTCAGCTGCCTCTTCCTGTTCCCATGCTTGTCTTCTGCCGCCTCTTCCTGTTTCTATGCTTGTCTTCTACCGCCTCCTCTTCTTCCCATGCTTGTCCACCTCTGCCTCCTCCTTTTCCCATGTTTGTTCGCCGCCGCCGCCTTGTTTTCCCATACTTTGCCTTTGCCGCCTACTATTCCCATGCTTGTCCATCGCCGCCTCCTCCTCTTCCCATGCTTGTCTGCTTCCTCCTCTTCCCATGCTTGTCCGCTTCCTCCTCTTCCCATGCTTGTCCGCTTCCTCCTCTTCCCATGCTTGTCCGCTTCCTCCTCTTCCCATGCTTGTCCGCTTCCTCCTCTTCCCATGCTTGTCCGCTTCCTCCTCCTCTTCCCATGCTTGTCCGCTTCCTCCTCCTCTTCCATGCTTGTCCGCTTCCTCCTCCTCTTCCCATGCTTGTCCGCTTCCTCCTCCTCTTCCCATGCTTGTCCATCGCTTCCTCCTCCTCTTCCCATGCTTGTCCATCGCTTCCTCCTCCTCTTCCCATGCTTGTCCATCGCTTCCTCCTCCTCTTCCCATGCTTGTCCATCGCCGCCTCCTCCTCTTCCCATGCTTGTCCGCTTCCTCCTCCTCTTCCCATGCTTGTCCGCTTCCTCCTCCTCTTCCCATCTTGTCCATCGCCGCCCTCCTCTTCCCATGCTTGTCCATCGCCGCCTCCTCTTCCCATGCTTGTTCGCTTCCTCTTCCATGCTTGTCCATCGCGGCCTCCTTCTTTTCCCATGCTTGTCCATCGCGGCCTCCTTCTTTTCCCATGCTTGTCCATCGCGGCCTCCTTCTTTTCCCATCTTGTCCATCGCCGCCTCCTCCTCTTCCCATGCTTGTCCATCGCCGCCTCCTCTTCCCATGCTTGTTCGCTTCCTCTTCCCATGCTTGTCCATCGCGGCCTCCTTCTTTTCCCATGCTTGTCCATCGCGGCCTCCTTCTTTTCCCATGCTTGTCCATCGCGGCCTCCTTCTTTTCCCATGCTTGTCCATCGCGGCCTCCTTCTTTTCCCATGCTTGTCCATCGCGGCCTCCTTCTTTTCCCATGCTTGTCCATCGCGGCCTCCTTCTTTTCCCATGCTTGTCCATCGCGGCCTCCTTCTTTTCCCATGCTTGTCCATCGCGGCCTCCTTCTTTTCCCATGCTTGTCCATCGCGGCCTCCTTTTCCCATGCTTGTCCATCGCGGCCTCCTTCTTTTCCCATGCTTGTCCATCGCGGCCTCCTTCTTTTCCCATGCTTGTCCATCGCGGCCTCCTTCTTTTCCCATGCTTGTCCATCGCCACGCCTCTTCCCATGCTTGTCCATCGCCGCGCCTCTTCCCATGCTTGTCCATCGCCGCGCCTCTTCCCATGCTTGTCCATCGCCGCGCCTCTTCCCATGCTTGTTGGCCGCCGCCTCCTCCTCTTCCCATGCTTGTTCGCCTCCTCCTCTTCCCATCCTTGTTCGCCTCCTCCTCTTCCCATGCTTGTTCGCCTCCTCCTCTTCCCATGCTTGTTCGCCTCCTCCTCTTCCCATGCTTGTTCGCCTCCTCCTCTTCCATGCTTGTTCGCCGTCGCCTCCACCTCTTCCCATGCTTGTCCATCGCGGCCTCCTTCTTTTCCAATGCTTGTCCATCGCGGCCTCCTTCTTTTCCATGCTTGTCCATCGCGGCCTCCTTCTTTTCCCATGCTTGTCCATCGCGGCCTCCTTCTTTTCCCATGCTTGTCCATCGCGGCCTCCTTCTTTTCCCATGCTTGTCCATCGCGGCCTCCTTCTTTTCCCATGCTTGTCCATCGCGGCCTCCTTCTTTTTCCATGCTTGTCCATCGCGGCCTCCTTCTTTTCCCATGCTTGTCCATCGCGGCCTCCTTCTTTTCCCATGCTTGTCCATCGCGGCCTCCTTCTTTTCCCATGCTTGTCCATCGCCGCGCCTCTTCCCATGCTTGTCCATCGCCGCGCCTCTTCCCATGCTTGTCCATCGCCGCGCCTCTTCCCATGCTTGTCCTCCGCCGCAGCCTCCTTTTCCCATGCTTGTCCTCCGCCGCAGCCTCCTTTTCCCATGCTTGTCCTCCGCCGCAGCCTCCTTTTCCCATGCTTGTCCTCCGCCGCAGCCTCCTTTTCCCATGCTTGTCCTCCGCCGCAGCTTCCTTTTCCATGCTTGTCCTCCGCCGCATCCTCCCTTTCTCATGCTTGTCCTCCGCCGCAGCCTCCTTTTCCCATGCTTGTCCTCCGCCGCAGCCTCCTTTTCCCATGCTTGTCCTCCGCCGCAGCCTCCCTTTCCCATGCTTGTCCTCCGCCGCAGCCTCCCTTTCCCATGCTTGTCCTCTGCCGCAGCCTCCTTTTCCCATGCTTGTCCTCCACGGCAGCCTCCTTTTCCCGTGCTTGTCCTCCGCCGCAGCCTCCTTTTCCCATGCTTGTCCTCCGCCGCAGCCTCCTCTTCCCAAGTTCTCTTGTTGCCTCCAGTCTTCATCCTCTTCCTCCTCCAGGTGTCAGATTCTTGGAAACCTCGGGCCGTCGTTGCGGGAAGATTTTTACTCGGTCCCGGGTTTGGCGATTCGACTTGTTAACTCTGCTTTCTACAACCTCAACAACCTGCCTGACATTCGGCTGCGGCCGATGCTTCATATCCTTTCTGCCGGGTGGGACGTGGGGCGTCTGGGGTAGGGGGCTGCTGTCCACAGCCGATTCCTTAACCTGGGATTACGACTGTTCGTGAAGCCGCTGATTCTCTCCTGCCCGCCTGACAAGTACGAGAGCCTCCTGTGCCCGATCCTGGGGCCCCTCCTCAGCTTCCTGCACCAGGTAACCCATGCAGACCCCCGAACACAGAGGACCCCAGTGCAGCCCATCTCACCCACGCCTGTCACTTTAATTTGCAGAGGCTGTCACAGAAGTGGCTGGAGAGGTAAGTGCAGAGTGGCGGATGCAGGAGGCCTGCAGTGCAGCTCGTCATGTCTGGGCTCCGGAGCTGCATTTATAACGCTCACGTACCATGTGCGAGTTCAGCTCTCACATGTCCTGCAATGTGGAAAGCAGAATAAGCCGCAATGTGACTGCAGAAGCGTGTGCAGCTCTGGGTGTGACTGGAGTGGGGATGATAAATGTCGGTTCCTGGGTGGTTTCTCCGCAGTGAGGAGGATTACATGGACCTGAACACGGAGTCCACGGAGATCCTGGAGGTGGAGCTGGTGCGGCAGCTGAGCCGGGAGATGGTGGATCTGATCGGTGAGTGCCTCCTCGTATAGTGCCCACCTGTCACCGGCCATGTACCCCACCCCTCACCGACACCCCTCCGTATCACAGTCCATGCACCCCACCCCTCACCGACACTCCTCGTATCACAGTCCATGCACCCCACCCCTCACCGACACCCCTCTGTATCACAGTCCATGTACCCCACCCCTCACCGACACTCCTCATATCACAGTCCATGCACCCCACCCCTCACCGACACCCCTCTGTATCACAGTCCATGCCACCCACCCCTCACCGACACCCCTCTGTATCACAGTCCATACACCCCACCCCTCACCGACACCCCTCTGTATCACAGTCCATGCACCCCACCCCTCACCGACACCCCTCTGTATCACAGTCCATGCACCCCACCCCTCACCGACACCCCTCTGTATCACAGTCCATGCACCCCACCCCTCACCGACACCCCTCTGTATCACAGTCCATGCACCCCACCCCTCACCGACACTCCTCGTATCACAGTCCATGCACCCCACCCCTCACCGACACCCTCCGTATCACAGGCCATGCACCCCACCCCTCACCGACACCCCTCTGTATCACAGTCCATGCACCCCACCCCTCACCGACACCCCTCTGTATCACAGTCCATGCACCCCACCCCTCACCGACACCCCTCTGTATCACAGTCCATGCACCCCACCCCTCACCGACACCCCTCTGTATCACAGTCCATGCACCCCACCCTCACCGACACTCCTCGTATCACAGTCCATGCACCCCACCCCTCACCGACACTCCTCGTATCACAGTCCATGCACCCCACCCCTCACCGACACCCCTCTGTATCACAGTCCATGTACCCCACCCCTCACCGACACTCCTCGTATCACAGTCCATGCACCCCACCCCTCACCGACACCCCTCTGTATCACAGTCCATGTACCCCACCCCTCACCGACACCCCTCTGTATCAGTCCATGCACCCCACCCCTCACCGACACCCCTCTGTATCACAGTCCATGTACCCCACCCCTCACCGACACCCCTCTGTATCACAGTCCATGCACCCCACCCCTCACCGACAACCCTCCATATCAGTCCATGCACCCCACCCCTCACCGACAACCCTCCATATCACAGTCCATGTACCCCACCCCTCACCGACACTCCTCCGTATCACAGTCCAGGCACCCCACCACTCACCGACACTCCTCCGTATCACAGTCCATGCACCCCACCACTCACCGACACCCCTCCGTATTACAGTCCATGTACCCTACCCCTCACAGACACCCCTCCGTATCACAGTCCATGTACCCCACCCCTCACCGACACCCCTCCGTATCACAGTCTGCACACCACCCCTCATCGACACTCTTCCGTATCACCGGTTGTGCCCCCCACCCCTCACCGACACCTCTCTATCACGGGCTGTGCACCCCACCGTTCACCGACACCCCGCTGTATCACCGTTTGTGCACCCCACACCTCACTGACACCCCGCTGTATCACCGGTTGTGCACCCCACCCTCACCGACACCCCTATATATCACCGGTTGTGCACCCCACCCTTCACTGACACCCCGCTATATCACTGGTTGTGCACCCCACCCCTCACCGACACCCCTATATATCACCGGTTGTGCACCCCACCCTCACCGACACCCCTATGTATCACCGGTTGTGCACCCCACCCCTCACCGACACCCCTCTGTATCACCGTCTGCACGCCACCCCTCACCGACACCCCTCCGTATCACCGGTTGTGCACTCCACCCCGCACCGACACCCCGCTGTATCACCGGTTGTGCACTCCACCCCTCCGTATCTGCCCCTGTGTGCTCCCGGACAATTTCTGACCTTGGTCTCTTTACAGTGGTCATCTGTATAGCCAAGAAGACTTCGGACGCCTCCTCGGCCTCCACCGGCGTAGAAGATGTGCGCAGTGCGGCTCAGGGCAACGCTGAGGGTAAGATGTCACCCAGGGATAGTGTTGAGTCTCTGACCTCGGCTGTGGCTGCCATTACTGTCCGCAGGTTGTCAGAGTGCAGGGCGACCGCCGTAGTGCTACGTGTGCCCACCGTTTCTTTTAGGCTGTGTGCACATGTTGCATTTTTTAAGCGTTTTTGCCGCTGCGGAATCTCTTATATAAACGCTAACAACACGCATCCCATGCAGTCCTGTGGGGTTCCGCAGTTGCTGTGCCAATGCTGCAGATTTCTCCGCAGCGGAATCACATCGTGGTAAAATCTGCCGGCAAGTTCCGGTCCCAGGGATGCAGTGCGAGAATCACCCCAGATGACGTAGCGGTCACGCAACCTCACAAAGGTCAATCTCGTAAAGCACGCCTGGGACCGGAACTTGCCGGCAGCGCCGCTGAGGAGATTGGGGGCCGCCAGGAGGGGAGTATATCCATATTTTTTATTTTATTGTTTTTAGCATTCTATCTTTTACTATGGATGCGGCATAGGCAGAATCAATAGTAGAAAGTTGGTCGCACTTGTCGGCACTATGAGTGACACAAGAGTGACCAACCTGTCAATCACTTTCCCAAGCAACGCTTCAAATCGCGTGGAAAAGCGCCAGCATTCTGCAAGCTAAAAACGCTTGTGTTTTGCGGGAGTTGTGGAAATACTGCGGACAATTCCTGAGCCTTAGGCGGCTGCACTGGTGGGATCTTCCATGGCCACCTCTCATCTCATTCTCCCCCTCCAGAAGAAGAAATGAGCGTGGACACGGCGGTAGCTAGATCCCTGGAACTGACAGAACTCGGGAAGCTCCTCATGTCACAAGAGGTGAGTGCGGGGGTCTGGGGGCCAGCAGCGGCTCTTCTGTGCGGGGGTCTGGGGGCCAGCAGCGGCTCCTCTGTGCGGGGGTCTGGGGGCCAGCAGCGGCTCCTCTGTGCGGGGGTCTGGGGGCCAGCAGCGGCTCCTCTGTGCGGGGGTCTGGGGGCCAGCAGCGGCTCCTCTGTGCGGGGGTCTGGGGGCCAGCAGCGGCTCCTCTGTGCGGGGGTCTGGGGGCCAGCAGCGGCTCCTCTGTGCGGGGGTCTGGGGGCCAGCAGCGGCTCCTCTGTGCGGGGGTCTGGGGGCCAGCAGCGGCTCCTCTGTACGGGGGTCTGGAGGCCAGCAGCGGCTCCTGTGCGGAGGTCTGGGGGCCAGTGGCTCCTGTGCGGGGGTCTGGGGTCGCACGTGCTCAGTGCTCTTCTCTATTTCAGGAGGTGTCGACCACTCTGCTGATCAGCGCCTACAGTCCGCTTGTCTGGATGGACTCCCCCGCCTGTCAGAAAGCCGCTTCCCTGCTGTGCTGGCCGCTCCTCAAGCAGGTGACGTGTCCTGCAGACTATCGCCCCACACCGCAGAGTAGATGAAGCCGTCACGTGTCTTCTTCTTCTCCTCAGGTGGTCACCAGCTGTTTGTCCTCTGAAGCCGCCATCTGTTTTTTTAGTAATGTCCTGCGTGGGCTCCAGATTCACGGACAGCACGAAAGTTGTAATGCCGCCCTGGTGAACCTGGCCTTCCAGATCTACAGCTCCCTGGTGAGAGGCGCGAGCCTCGCCGTCCCCTCTGGCCGCGTGCCTCACCGTCCCCTCCGGCCGCGTGCATCGCTCCGTCCCCCTCCGGCCGCGTGCTTCGCTCCTTCCCCCTCCGGCCGCGTGCATCGCTCCGTCCCCCTCCGGCCGAGTGCATCGCTCCGTCCCCCTCCGGCCGCGTGCATCGCTCCGTCCCCCTCCGGCCGCGTGCATCGCTCCGTCCCCCTCCGGCCGCGTGCATCGCTCCGTCCCCCTCCGGCCGCGTGCATCGCTCCGTCCCCCTCCGGCCGCTTGCATCGCTCCGTCCCCCTCCGGCCGCGTGCATCGCTCCGTCCCCCTCCGGCCGCGTGCATCGCTCCGTCCCCCTCCGGCCGCGTGCATCGCTCCGTCCCCCTCCGGCCGCGTGCATCGCTCCGTCCCCCTCCGGCCGCGTGCATCGCTCCGTCCCCCTCCGGCCGCGTGCATCGCTCCGTCCCCCTCCGGCCGCGTGCATCGCTCCGTCCCCCTCCGGCCGCGTGCATCGCTCCGTCCCCCTCCGGCCGCGTGCATCGCTCCGTCCCCCTCCGGCCGCGTGCATCGCTCCGTCCCCCTCCGGCCGCGTGCATCGCTCCGTCCCCCTCCGGCCGCGTGCATCGCTCCGTCCCCCTCCGGCCGCGTGCAACGCCCCGTCCCCCTCCGGCCGCGTGCATCGCCCCGTCCCCCTCCGGCAGCGTGCATCGCCCCGTCCCCCTCCGGCCGCGTGCATCGCTCCTTCCCCTCCGGCCTCGTGCCTCACCGTCCCCCTTACTGTCTCCCTCTGCAGCGTCCTCAGGTCCCCGAGCTGCGGTTGGTGATGGAGCAGATCCCGGAGATCCACAGCGACTCTCTGCAGCAGTTTGACGCCAGACTCCTGTACCCGACTCAGAAACAAGGAGAGAAGAAGCGCAGGGATCAGTTCAGGCGTCTGATCGCCGGCTGCATTGGGGTGAGCAGAGTGATGTGTATATACCGCTCTTCTCCGCGTGTATAGTGCCGCTCACATGGCTGATAGGTGGATGATGGGCTAAGAGAGAGGACGGTATTTATTTGGAGTTCATAAGGCATAGAAGAGAGTACTTTGCTCACAATGCACTGTATGGCGGTGTATAGGTTATTACACGTCCTTTCATTGATGTATGTGCAGTCATGGCTGAAAGTGTCCCTGAAGTATTTCCCCCAGAACGTTCTCACTTTCCTGTGTTTTCTTATTCTCCGGTTTATTTTCTTTGTGTCTATTGGAACAACAAAAAAAGGCGAGAAAAAAATTGGACGTAATTTCACACAAACCCCCAAAATGGGCCGGACAGAAGTGTTGGCGCCCTCTTTAATATTTGGTCACGCCCTTAGGAGTAAATATCTGCGATCGGTCGCTTCCTGTAACCATCACCGCTCCTTCCTCCTGTCAGCCGGGGTCTCGGACTCTTCTTACAATCTGCTCTCGGTCTCATGTGAATTCGCCTTCTCCCGACAGCGACTGTGAGATCTCCCCGCAGGGGATCAATGGGATGTAGATCCGGACTCAAAATCCTTTGGTAATCTACAGATTTCTTGATGAAAATTGGCGACGCTCACAATCCCATAAAAGTTCCTCTATTCAATAAACCTTAAAACATGGATGCCGGAGCTGGCGTGGCAGAGCGACCATGAGCCGGTGTGGCAGAGCGAGCAGGAGCCGGTGTGGCAGAGCGAGCATGAGCCGGTGTGGCAGAGCGAGCATGAGCCGGCGAGGCAGAGCGAGCATGAGCCGGCGAGGTAGAGCGAGTATGAGCCGGCGGGGCAGAGCGAGTATGAGCCGACGTGGCAGAGCGAACCGAAGCCGGCGTGGCAGAGCGAGCAGGAGCCGGCGTGGCAGAGCGAGCATGAGCCGGCGTGGCAGAGCGTGCATGTGCCGGCGGGGCAGAGTGAGCATGAGCCGGCGGAGCGAGCCGAAGCCGGTGTGGCAGAGCGTGCATGTGCCGGCGGGGCAGAGCGAGTATGAGCCGACGTGGTAGAGCGAGCCGAAGCCGGCGTGGCAGAGCGAGCAGGAGCCGGCGTGGCAGAGCGAGCATGAGCCGGCGTGGCAGAGAGCATGAGCCGGCGTGGCAGCGCGAGCAGGAGCCGGCGTGGCAGAGCGAGCAGGAGCCTGCGTGGCAGAGCGAGCAGGAGCCTGCGTGGCAGAGCGAGCATGAGCTAGAGTGGCAGAGCGAGCAGGAGCCGACGTGTCAGCGAGCATGGCGGGGCAGAGAGAGCATGAGCCGGCGGGGCAGAGCAAGCATGAGCCGGCGTGTCAGCGAGAATGAGCCGGCGTGGCAGAGCGAGCAGGAGCCGGCGTGTCAGCGAGCCGGCTTGGCAGAGCAAGCATGAGCCGGCGGGGCAGAGCGAGCATGAGCCGGCGGGGCAGAGCGAGCATGAGCCGGCGGGGCAGCGAGCATGGCGGGGCAGAATGAGCAGGAGCCGGCGTGGCAGAGCGAGCAGGAGCCAGCGGGGCAGAGCGAGCAGGAGCCGGCGTGTCAGCGAGCATGGCGGGGCAGAACGAGCGTGAGCTGGCGGGGCAGAACGAGCAGGAGCTAGAGTGGCAGAGTGAGCCGAGCCGGTGGGGCAGAGCGAGCAGGAGCTGGCGTGGCAGAGCGAGCCGGAGCTGGCGTGGCAGAGCGAGCCGGAGCCGGTGGGGCAGAGCGAGCAGGAGCTGGCGGGGCAGAGTGAGCCGGAGCCGGCGTGGCAGAGCGAGCAGGAGCCGGCGTGTCAGCGAGCATGGCGGGGCAGAACGAGCGTGAGCTGGCGGGGCAGAACGAGCGTGAGCCGGCGGGGCAGAGCGAGCAGGAGCTAGAGTGGCAGAGTGAGCCGGAGCCGGTGGGGCAGAGCGAGCAGGAGCTGGCGTGGCAGAGCGAGCCGGAGCCGGTGGGGCAGAGCGAACAGGAGCTGGCATGGCAGAGTGAGCCGGAGCTGGCGGGGCAGAGTGAGCCGGAGCCGGTGGGCAGAGCGAGCAGGAGCTGGCGTGGCAGAGCGAGCAGGAGCCGGCGGCGGGTCCAACACACAGATTGATGTGGGAGATGCTCCTCCCCACCCCTGCGGGAGACACTTCCCCTCCCCCCAGTAGAAGGCGCTCCTGTCCACACATCAGAGCAGCCTCCCTCATACTGAAGCTGCTCCGCACAGGAAGCCCCTCGTCTGGAGGAACATTAATAATAATGACCAGCGATTTTTGCAGCAAACAAGCTTACCGCCATCTTTGCCGCGAGGGGTTATCATGTCCCCGTAGGGAAGAGGCGCCGGATAGAGCCAACGTTAAACATCACAAGGATCTGCTCAGAAGGATGCAAAGAAAAAAGGTGCATATTTAAAGGAGTATTCCCGTCTCCAAGATCCTATCCCAAAATATGGCAGGTGTAATAATAACATTGCCGAATACCTCCAACTGGAAATGTAGTATAGTTCTTCTGATTCGCTGTGTCTCTTTCCTCATGTGCAGATATTGCCGGACCTTAGGTCTCCATGGTTACAACCAATAGCAACTAGCTTACTGTGACTGTATCAGTGGTCGTAACCATGGACACCTGCAGTATGAGAGGAGAGGGCCGCACTTATAATGTAACAATGAGTACTTGTTAAGAAGAGAAGCCAAAAAGATCATCTGTAGGAAGCACGAGGCCCCGGTGTCACCGGCACATTCCGCGCATCGGGTTCTAGAAAGGAACGGTTTGGTTTTCTCTGTGGTTTTGGATAGCTGTTCTTCTGATGTGTGGACAGGAGCGTCTCCTGCAGGGGGCAGCATCTCCTACAGGGGGCAGCGTCTCCCACGTCAGTCTGTGTGTTGGACCTGTTGAGGCGCCGTGGTCTTCTGTGCCCGCGTGGTCCGCCTCTGTGCCTCCATCCATGTTTTAAAGTTTATTGAATAAAGAAGAATTTTTATGGGATCTTGACTGACGCCAATTTTTCTTCTGGATTTTTTATCCATATCTTATATGATGTGAAACACCCAAAAATCCTAAGGTGTGTATATGTCCATCCATCACACACGAGTTCGTTAGTTGTGCCGGTGTTCTCTTCTTAGCACATTCAGATTTCATGATGCCTTACACACAGTAAAGCCACCCAGTACCAGAGATAGCAAAAACCCTCCACCATATCTGACTGTAGGTTCTGTGTTCTTATCTTTGTAGGCCTCATTCCGTTGTCAGTAGATTGTGGAATGATGTGCTTTACCAAAAAGCTTTATCTTGGTATAGCGCATCTCATCTGTCCATAAGACTCTTTCCCAGAAGGATTTTGGCAAACTGCGTTCTAGTTTTTCTATGTGTGTGTCAGCAGTGGGGTCCTCCGGGGTCTCCTGCCATAGCGTTTCATTCACATGTGGACGGAGAGTTTGCGCTGACACTGATGCCCCCTGAGCCTGCAGACAGCTTGAATTTATTTTTTTAACCGTGAACTTTTATTTTATAAAGACATGCTTTACAACAAGTTATCGTGCAATCATTGAACATTACAATATCTTTCTCAATCATTTATCAGCTAAACATAACTTTAATTTAACTAAATGTTATGGGAAAAAGAGTGAAGGGAAGGGCAGGAGTGCTGCCATCAGATTATTACACCGTATGTTACCATTATACTCTATCACATCTGTATGACCACAGTGCTCAGTGGCAATGATCGCCAGCTGTCCCATCTCCGGAGATATGATGTTATTATCGGTGGATGAAGCAATCATCTTCTCTGATAGACAATTGTCCTTCTCCAGAGCCAGGATCTCACTCAATGACGGACATTTGGGATTTTTCCAGTATCCTGCGATTTTAGTTCTAGTAGCTATGAGGATGTGCGCGATCACTGTCCTGAACGCTGTCGTCACTGTTATCTCGTTAACCCTTTCCTCCTTGGAATGTGGTACCAGAGAGAATAAGACACAGACAAAAGTATGCGTCAATAAGCTCTACTCTTTATTGCTAATGTCGTCGCTGTTATCTCATTAACCCTTTCCTCCTCGGAGTGTGGTACCAGAGAGAATAAGACACAGACCAAAGGATGCGTCCATAAGCTCTGTCGTTTATTGCTAACAAAGGGATTCATATACACCCCTGAAGCAGGAAGCGGAATTACCTTATATGGCAGTTAATACAACATAAACATAAAATGCTAGTTTCACTTTAAAAACTCCATTCTTGGCTTTTGGCCCTGTTTAGCTCCTAGTACAGAGCGTCTCTTCTCAGGCGGGGGGGGTATTGTATTGACTAAAATGAGGAACATCTTATCTTGTCTCCTGGTACACGTCAGCCTATCAGTTAAAAAGAAAAACAAGGCCTCTGAACTTTAGAAAAATGCTAGCTCTAAGTAAAATGCTGGTTCAGCGATCACATTTCCCTCCTTTTGTTCCTTCATTTGATCAATACACATCTTCATACCTCCTCTGTGTCCTAGTACATCGTTTAATACACATCAAACAAATTTTAAACACTAAATAGATGGCAAGACATATCAATAAAACCTGTAGGCCAGCTTGTATTATCCCAGTCAGCCATCCCCCTATACCTTTGAACCAATTTGCGGGGTTAAGAAAGGAGAAAGTATTTGCCTACCATGAATCTTGATTTTTCAGATTTGCCTCATCATATAGTTTCCTTAACTTTATGACATCCTCTAGCTTATGTTTAAGGGTTAAAACACTAGAATTATCAATATAATGACAACATGCAGGTCCAATAATCTGGCACATCCCTCCTTGAGCTGCAGTCAGGTAATCTAACACGAGGGTATGTTGGTTATTAACAATAATTAACTGGTTCTGTACTGCAAGGGACCCATTCATGATATCTAAAATATCCCATATTTGATCATCTAGGTAATCTGTGGATTCTACCAACTTATCCCATGTCTGAGTTATCATAGGGTAGATAAATAATGCACTGAAAAATGTATTTGCTATCCCCATCTCCACTATGTGTGGTCTCCCATTTGGGCGAGGTCTATAGTCTGCAGATCGTTTATGTAGTGTATGTTTTGGAATAGACAATGGATTTAATCTATCTGGAGTGATGAGATAGGTGGCTGGTGTCAATCTAGCTAGGGTGCATTTCCCGGTGACTCCTACTGGAAGCCACTTAAATGTCTTGTCCCCACATACCCAATACATTGATGGTGGAAGGTTCCATATAGCTGAATGCTGTAATACTAATCGGTGTGCCAAATCTATAAACTTTGAAATATTACTCATCATGCACCATCCGGGCTTTTGTCCTAGTGGGGAGCAGTATCCTGCGGTAGGTTCTCCGCAGGTGGGAGTGTTCTTCTGATACCCTTCATCTTTATTACACCTCAGGTTACCTGGTTTGTTATAGCACAAGTCTCATCATTTCCATTCTCAAAGAAAACATTATTTTCCCATCTATCAGTGTGTAGATATCGTTCTAATAGGGAGGGTTTGAAAGCATCTGAGCTTCCTGTAGTGACCCCAAAACTTATCTTTAACCCCTGTGTCGGTATTTCTCCCAAAGAGGTTATATTAGTTCTATTTCTGGGTACCCATGCCCCACCGTTAAAAAAAAAAAAAAAATAGATACTGTCTTGGAATTATCTGTCCTGTTAGATTTCCCTGCCACCATGGAAAATCAGTCCAACCCACTACCGGTATTCCTACCGTAGTGTTCCAAAGTTTTTGAGTGGCATTGTTGCTTAATGTGTCTGAGCAGTTACCCCAAGAGTTAATCTCTTCCCACGAGACTGGGACTGCAAGAAATGGTAGACTGGTGGATGTCACCTGCGCATGTGTACAAATCCAACAGTTTGCAACAGTTTTGGTTTTGTTCTTTCAGTCCATCCACTAAAACTAAGTGGTGTCTAATGAACCTGTTATCATCATCATCTACACGGCTAAGTCTGTTCCAAGCATCCGTTACTGCAAGGATGCAAGCAAATGTCATTAGTAGCATCATTCCTCTTCTGGAGGCTCTCCAAGGATCTTCTTACAATGAGATGCGTGGATCCAAGTTTCCTTGCCTTGTAGCTTGACTGCGGTACTTGTCGTCAGTAGAACTTGAAAAGGTCCATCAAATCTCGGATCCAGACTCTTTCTCACGTGTCTTTTAATGACTACCCAGTCTCCGGGCTGCAAGCTGTGACTCCCAGGATCCTGGTTCGGATCTGGAAGAGAACTGAAGACATTATCATGTACTTTCTTGAGTCTTTTATGCAAATCCCTTACATATGAGCTTAATACATGGTTACTCATTTCCAGTGCTTGGGGAAAGAAACATCCTAAGCTAGGCACTTTGCCAAATAGTACTTCATACGGAGAAAGTCCAGTTTTTCTATTTGGAGTGTACCTTACTGAGTATAGGGCTAATGGTAAACATTCAGGCCAAGATTTCCCTGTTTCAGCCATGGCCTTTTAGATTTTTAACTTCAATGTCCCATTTAGTCTTTCTACTTTTCCACTGCTTTGTGGATGATATGGGGTGTGGAAAGCTTGTTGAATTCCCAGAGCTGTCAAGACTTCATTCATTATTTCACCTGTGAAATGTGTACCTCTGTCACTTTCGATCACCTCTGGTACTCCATACCTGCACACCACCTCCACAAGCAGCTTTGCGGTTGCCGCAGCCGTAGCCTTGGCAATCGGGAAAGCCTCCGGCCAACCTGAGAATAAATCAGAACACACCAACACGTACTCCCATGACCCTGATTTTGGCAGCTGAATATAATCAATCTGCAGTCTCTGGAAAGGATAGAGGGGCGTGTTTGGGTGGTGTCTTGACTACCCTTCCCTGATTATGTGTAGCACATACCATGCATCCCTGGATCAAACCTTCTATACAGGTGGAAAAGCCTGGTGCTATCCAATGCTTCTGCATGACGCTCATTACAGCAGTTTTGGACTGGTGGGTTGGCCCATGGGACATCTGGGCAACCGCAGGGTACAACGCTCTTGGAAGGCATCGACGCATCCCTCTTCCCCATACCCCAGTTGCTGCATTCAGACATGCACCTTCTTTTTCCCACTTTTCTACTTCCTCCTGGTGCACCTGAGCCTGCATCTGGGATAAGGCATCCTCCGACACAAAGGGATTTTTGGGAGCGCTTACCTGGTGCATCGTTACCCTTGGAGTGGTCTACTGGCTGCTGTTTTTGCTGCTGCATCGGCCATTGCGTTTCCTTTACTCACCTGATCAGTGCATCTGGTATGTGCTTTAACTTTTATGACAGCTACCTCTTTTGGTAATTGTAATGCATCAATTAACTGCTGGACTGCGTCAGCATTTTTAATGGGATGTCCTGCTGCTGTCAGGAATCCTCTAGACTTCCAAATTGGACCAAAATCATGAGCTATACCGAATGCTTATCTAGAATCTGTGTAGATGTTAACAATTCTACCTTCAGCTATCTTACAGGCCTCGGTCAGAGCCTTAAATTCAGCCTCCTGGGCCGACTGATGTGGGAGCATTGGTTCTGCTTTGATTACTGCATTCAGGGAGACCATGTCATATCCAGTGTGGAAGGTACCTGAGTCATCTTGGTGGCGAGATCCATCTACAAAAGATTCAAAATCAGCATTAAGTCTTTCAGTTTCAAACACTGTGGGTAGGCCTGCTGTTTCCTGTGCCATAAGCTGAACACAATCATGAGGAATCTCCTCTCTTGGATCTTCTTTGTACAATACCGTACCTGACCCCTCCTTTAGATCCGAGAGAGGTAACAAAGTGGCAGGATTAAGTGTGGTACATCTCTGCAAAGAAACATTTGGAGGCATTAAAAGTGCACATTGCAATCGAAGGTGACGTGCAGCTGAAAGGTGTGCCGGTTGCACCTGGTTCAGTATGGTGTATACATCATGAGGTGTAAGTACTGTCAATGGATGATCAAGAACAATGTCTGACGATTTGTGGAGCAATAGTCCTACAGCATATACTGCCCGTACACAGGACGGGGCACCTCTAGCCACTGCATCTAGTCTTCCACTGAAATAGGCTACAGGCCTTTGATTGTCACCATGTAACTGAGTCAATACTCCTGCCGCGCGTCCCTGCTGTTCATGGAGATACAGGGTGAATGGTAGTTCATAGTTGGGGGTTCCTAGCGCTGGAGCTGCCACAATCCTGTTTTTGAGAGAATAAAAACAGTCTATACCTTCAGGAGTTAGTTTAAAAGGCACAATGGTGATACAGTCATAGAGAGGCTGCATGAGGATTGACACAGTATGTATCCACTGTCTGCAGTAGGAAACCAGTCCAAGAAATATCCTAAGAGCAGCAACATTAACAGGCATAGGAAAGTTCTGTACAGCTTCTTTGCGAGCGCTGGTCAGATGTCGCGCCCCCAGTGTAATGCAATGTCCCAAAAAGATAACTGAAGATTTACAAAATTGCAGTTTATCCTTTGACGCTTTACATCCAGCTTGGTACAGAAACAACATGAGTGATATCGTTGCAGTGTGACACTGTTTCCTGGAGGGGGCACAAATCAGTAAGTCATCAACATATTGCAGAACAACTACTTTTGGCATTTTCCATCTTTCCAGTATCTCTTGCAGACTGGCAGTCTCTACAGGCACTGAAATCACGTATCAAAAAAAGAAAAAAATTATCTAGTTCAGTCTGAATGCCTGAGAACTTTCACGCTACAGCTTGTAGCCAGAAAAAAACTAGCTTAACCCCTTTATTCCATCAGACGTACTATTCCGTCCATGTGACCCTGGACCTTATTCCCATGGACGGAATAGTACGTCATATGCGATCAGCAGTGCTCCCGGGGGGAGCGCAGCTGATCGCCGCCGAGTGTCAGCTGATTATCACAGCTGACACCCGTGACTGTGTGTCAGGAGCGGTCACGGACCGCTCCCGGCACATTAACCCTTGGCACACCGCGATCAAACATGATCGCGGTGTACCCGGGGCACAGGGGAGGATCGCGCAGGCAGGGGGCTCCCTGCGCGCTCCCCTGAGACCCTCAGAGCAGCGCGATGTGTCGCGCTGTTCCGAGGGTCCGTCCTCCCTCCAGGTCCCCGGATCCAAGATGGCGCCGGGGTCCTGCAGGGAGGCGGCTTCCTCAGTGCCTGCTGAGAGCAGGCACTGAGAAGCCTGCAGCGATGCCAGAGCGATCGCTGGTGTGACAGAGTGCTGTGCACACTGTCACACCAGCGATCTGATAAAATACAGTGATGTCCCACCCTGGGACAAAGTAAAAAAGTTAAAAAGATAAAAATAAAAGTGGTAAAAAAAAATCATAAAAAAAAAATAAATATTCCCCAATAAATTCATTTTTTCCTGTAAATAAAAAAAACAAAACAATAAAAGTACACATATTTGGTATCGCCGCGTCCGTAGCGACCCCCCCTATAAAACTGTCCCACTAGTTAACCCCTTTAGTGAACCCCTTAAAAAAAAAAAAGAAAACGAAGCAAAAAATCAATGCTTTATCATCATACCGCTGAACAAAAAGTGGAATAACACGCGATCAAAAAGACCGAGATAAATAACCATGGTACCGCTGAAAACGTCATCTTGTCCCACAAAAAACGAGCCATCATGCAGCATCATCAGTGAAAAAATAAAAAAGTTATAGCTCGCAGAATAAAGCGATGCAAAAATAATGATTTTTTATATAAAATTGTTTTCATTCTATAAAAGCGCCAAAACATAAAAAAATGATATAAATGAGGTATCGCCGTAATCGTACTGACCCGAAGAATAAAACTGCTTTATCAATTTTACCACACGCGGAACGGTATAAACGCCTCCCCCAAAAGTAATTCATGAATTGCTGATTTTTGTTCATTCTAACCTCCCAAAAATCGAAATAAAAAGCGATCAAAAAATGTCACGTGCTCAAAAATGGTACAAATAAAAACGTCACCTCGTCCCGCAAAAAATAAGACCTCACATGACTCTGTGGGCCAAAATATGCAAAAATTATAGCTCTCAAAATGTGGTGATGCAAAAAACTATTTTCAGCTGCAGATGGAAGGAAGAGAGCCACAGTAATTCATTACTGATGGGTAGGCGGAGCCCCAGATCAGGATGTTACCTCAGATCAAAAGCGTGCTGACTGGCTGGCCCCTCCAGCTCGGGCTCCTCCTACTCAGCTCCAGTCTAAGATTTGAGGTCCAGAGGATGGTCGCTGCTAATGCAGCTCCTCAGAAGATTTTATTATTTTTTATTATTTTATATTCGGACAGGAGACCTGGATCACCAGTTGGTCTAGAGGTCTCAGGGGTACCAGCGCTGCTGTACCCCAACCTCTCCCTTGGCGGATCTGTATTTACTCAATAGTCCCTGCAGAATCCTTGCCGGCCCTGGGGGATGAGGAGAGCTTCCCTGGCGGGACGCAAACCACACGTGCGGTCACTGCGTTCTTCGCCCTGGGGGGAAGCATGGGCACAGCGCCAGAAACCCCTGAGGGTCCCTGTGGCGCCTTGGCTGGTGAGTACTCCACACAAAATTTATTATTAATGTGTGAGTGCTTTAGCGTCTGAGTGAGCAGCGCTATTACTTGTATGTCAGTATGCTTCAGTGCTGCTGTGACAGCGCTATTACATGTATGTCAGTATGCTTCAGTGCTGCTGTGACAGCGCTATTACATGTATGTCAGTATGCTTCAGTGCTGCTGTGACAGCGCTACTACATGTATGTCAGTATGCTTCAGTGCTGCTGTGACAGCGCTATTACTTGTATGTCAGTATGCTTCAGTGCTGCTGTGACAGCGCTATTACATGTATGTCAGTATGCTTCAGTGCTGCTGTGACAGCGCTATTACATGTATGTCAGTATGCTTCAGTGCTGCTGTGACAGCGCTATTACATGTATTCAGTATGCTTCAGTGCTGCTGTGACAGCGCTATTACATGTATGTCAGTATGCTTCAGTGCTGCGTGGACAGCGCTACTACATGTATGTCAGTATGCTTCAGTCTGCTGTGACAGCGCTTACATGTATGTCAGTATGCTTCAGTGCTGCTGTGACAGCGCTATTACATGTATGTCAGTATGCTTCAGTGCTGCTGGACAGCGCTATTACATGTATGTCAGTATGCTTCAGTGCTGCTGTGACAGCGCTATTACATGTATGTCAGTATGCTTCAGTGCTGCTGTGACAGCGCTATACATGTATGTCAGTATGCTTCAGTGCTGCTGTGACAGCGCTACTACATGTATGTCAGTATGCTATCAGTGCTGCGTGACACAGCTATTACATGTATGTCAGTATGCTTCAGTGCTGCTGTGACAGCGCTATTACATGTAGTCAGTATGCTTCAGTGCTGCGTGACAGCGCTATTACATGTATTCAGTATGCTTCAGTGCTGCGGTGACAGCGCTACTACATGTATGTCAGTATGCTTCAGCTGCTGTGACAGCGCTATTACATGTATGTCAGTATGCTTCAGTGCTGCTGTGACAGCGCTTACATGTATGTCAGTATGCTTCAGTGCTGCTGTGACAGCGCATACATGTATGTCAGTATGCTTCAGTGCTGCGTGACAGCGCTTTACATGAGTGCCAGCGCGACACCTATTCATGTATGTCGCTTCATGCTGCGTGACAGCGCTATACATGTATTCAGTGTAGCTGCTTCAGGCTACTTGAAGCGTACTGTCGCTAGCATGTATGTCAGTATGCTTCAGTGCTGCTGTGACAGCGCTATTACATGTATGTCAGTATGCTTCAGCGTCGTGACAGCGCTATTACATGTATGTCAGTATGCTTCAGTGCTGCTGTGACAGCGCGTTACATGTATGTCAGTATGCTTCAGTGCTGCTGTGACAGCGCTATACTGTAATGTCAGTATGCTTCAGTGCTGCGGTGACAGCGCTTTACATGTATGTCAGTATGCTTCAGTGCGCGTGACAGCGCTATACATGTATGTCAGTATGCTTCAGTGCTGCGTGACAGCGCTATTACTGTATGTCAGTATGCTTCAGTGCTCGTACAGCGCTATACATGTATGTCAGTATGCTTCAGGCTGCTGTGACAGCGCTATACATGTATGTCAGTATGCTTCAGTGCTGGTGACAGCGCTATACATGTATGTCAGTATGCTTCAGTGCTGCTGTGACAGCGCTATTACATGTATGTCAGTATGCTTCAGTGCTGCGTGACAGCGCTATACATGTATGTCAGTATGCTTCAGTGCTGCTGTGACAGCGCTATACATGTAGTCAGTATGCTTCAGTGCTGCTGTGACAGCGCTATACATGTATGTCAGTATGCTTCAGTGCTGCTGTGACAGCGCTATACATGTATGTCAGTATGCTTCAGATGCTGTGACAGCGCTACACAGTATGTCAGTATGCTTCAGTGCTGCTGTGACAGCGCTATTACATGTATGTCAGTATGCTTCAGGTGCGGTGACAGCGCATTACATGTATTCAGTATGCTTCAGTGCTGCGGTGACAGCATATGTATGTCAGTAGCTTCAGTGCTGGTGACAGCGCTTACATTTGTCAGTTGCTCTCATGTGCGCTGTGCAGCGCTTTACATGTATGTCAGTATTTTCAGTGCTGCTGTGACAGCGCTTACATGTATGTCAGTATGCTTCAGTGCTGCGTGACAGCGCTGTTACATGTATGTCAGTATGCTTCAGTGCTGCGGTGACAGCGCTATTACATGTATGTCAGTATGCTTCAGTGCTGCGGTGACAGCGCTATTACATGTATGTCAGTATGCTTCAGCGCTGCTGTGACAGCGCTATTACATGTATGTCAGTATGCTTCAGTGCTGCGGTGACAGCGCTACTACATGTATGTCAGTATGCTTCAGCACTGCTGTGACAGCGCTATTACATGTATGTCAGTATGCTTCAGTGCTGCGGTGACAGCGCTTTACATGTATGTCAGTATGCTTCAGTGCTGCGGTGACAGCGCTACTACATGTATGTCAGTATGCTTCAGCACTGCTGTGACAGCGCTATTACATGTATGTCAGTATGCTTCAGTGCTGCTGTGACAGCGCTATTACATGTATGTCAGTATGCTTCAGTGCTGCTGTGACAGCGCTATTACATGTATGTCAGTATGCTTCAGTGCTGCGTGACAGCGCTATTACATGTATGTCAGTATGCTTCAGTGCTGCTGTGACAGCGCTATACATGTATGTCAGTATGCTTCAGTGCTGCGGTGACAGCGCTACTACATGTATGTCAGTATGCTTCAGTGCTGCTGTGACAGCGCTATTACATGTATGTCAGTATGCTTCAGTGCTGCTGTGACAGCGCTATTACATGTATGTCAGTATGCTTCAGTGCTGCTGTGACAGCGCTATTACTTGTATGTCAGTATGCTTCAGTGCTGCGGTGACAGCGCTATACATGTATGTCAGTATGCTTCAGCAGCTGCTGTGTGACAGCGCTATTACATGTATGTCAGTATGCTTCAGTGCTGCTGTGACAGCGCTATTACATGTATGTCAGTATGCTTCAGTGCTGCTGTGACAGCGCTATTACATGTATGTCAGTATGCTTCAGTGCTGCGGTGACAGCGCTGTTACATGTATGTCAGTATGCTTCAGTGCTGCTGTGACAGCGCTGTTACATGTAGATGTGGTGATCTTTTGTCCGCAGGCAGATACCTGCAGGACAGAGAGGGAGCAGGAGCGGGGGAGTTCGCGCTCAACATTTGAGCTAGCGGGGGGCGTGGCCTAACTATTCCCGGTCTTCTGAGCAGGAAGACGCGCGCTCTGGCGTTTCTCCTGCGACTCCCTCACTGTGGCGGCCATTACTCAGGCTCCTGGGCTCCTCAGACCGCTCCTCTCCTCATAAGACACCACGGCCAGCTGGGTGAGTGCTGATTCCTCACCCGCAGCGCAGCGATCGCTATCCTGCAGCTGCAGTCTCATTAGAGACATAAAAATTGGCTGGGGCTCACAAATATATATATTTGGTGAGTTTGCAATATTAACCCCTCTGAGGGTTATTTCTACCAGCTAAAATTTTTTGACTGAATACCGCTGGGGTAACCCTGCCTGGTGGAGCGTTAACCCTTCAGCGTTTAAAAAAAAAAAAAAAACGCATAGTTTTTGCTGGTATTACCGCTTTGACCTGCTCATACAGGTGAGACATGTCTGAACAGGGTTCAGATGCCGCGGACCACGTCCCAGTGCCATTACGGCAATCAGATACGCAGACCTCCACAGCGTCTAGCGCTGCGGTCGACAGCGGTGAAAAATTGGACGATATCGCTCGATCGATCAACAACTTGTCTGACCTTTTAGGTCAATATGTGTCTGCTAATTCCTCTCAGAGGAAGCGACGCAGGCCGTTACCGGCCTCTACACGGAGCGAGTCAGATGTATCTGATATTGGGCAGAGTTCCCCTTTAAATTCGGATGGAGAAATATCCGATTCAGATGCGGACGAGCCGCAGGGGCGTTCCTCTATGGCGAAGCGTACGGAGGCATTAATTGAAGCCATGAGAGATATATTACAGTTACCGGAGGAGGTAACTAGTCGTCCTGGTAAATCAGCACGCATGTTCCAGGAGTCCCGTGCTTCGCGTACAACATTGCCAGCTCTGGATGAGCTTAATAGTGTAATAGAGGAGGAACGTCTATGTCCAGATAAGCGTTTTCATGGAACGCATTTCTTGGATACACTTTATCCTTGCTCTGCGGAGTTAAAGGATCATTGGACTTCTGCTCCTGAAGTGGATGTGTCTTTATCTCAGCTTAGTAAATCCTCACTACTCCCTATTAAGGGAAAGCGAGCTTACAGGAGCCTTTAGATAGAAAAACAGAAGTGGCGGCAAAAGCAAGCTATGAGGCTGCGGGTCATGGATTTCGAGCAGTGCTAGGATCCATGTGTGCTGCTAGAGCTTCTCTAAGCTGGTTGGCACGTCTGAAGACGGAGTTGCAAAATGAATCTCCGTTATCTGAGATACGGGAAACTTGTGAATGGTTAGAAACGGCAGCCTGTTATATCTTTGATGCCGGTCTGGATACGGCATCTCTGCTGGCCAAAGCTCAAGCTTCAGCGGTCACAGTCAGAAGAGCTTTATGGCTCAGACAGTGGGCCGGGGACGCAGTTTCCAAACAAGGGTTGTTGGCCTTACCTTACAAGGGTGGCCATCTTTTTGGATCCGACCTCACAGAGCTGATTTCCAAGGCTAAGGCGAAGGAATCAGCATTACCACAGCGTAGGGCCATGGCCTCTGTGTCCAGTAAGCCTGGTGTCTATAGTGGTCGGCGGTCCTTTCGGGGCCAAGGACGATCTAGTCACTCCTCGTGGGGATCGGGTCGTCCTTCCTTCTCAGGAAAGAAATCCTCTCAGAAAACTCGTACTCCCTGGAAGCAGAGTTTCCGCCAGGACAAGCGGGAACTTGACAAGAAGCCCGCAAAGTCGGATTGACGCCAGGGGTCCACTCGAGGATTCTCGAGTGGGGGGTCGCCTGCTTCTTTTCAAGGAGACTTGGATGGCTCGCGTTCCAGATTCCTGGGTAACGCGGATAGTGTCGGCAGGCTATTTCATAGAGTTTGCTTCTCGACCCCCAAATGTTTTTTGTCAATCTCACGTTCCGTCGGAACCCGAGCTTGTTGTCGCTCTACAGCGAGAGGTCGAATCTCTGCTACAAAAGGGTGTAGTGATACCGGTTCCGTCAGAGGACCGAGGGAAAGGTTTTTATTCCAACCTTTTTATAGTTCCCAAAAAGGAGAACAAATTTCGCCCGATTCTGGATCTCAAGCGATTAAACCGGCATGTCCATGCCCGGAAATTTCGCATGGAGTCGCTTCGTTCCGTTGTGGCAGCTCTGTCACAGAACGATTTTCTGGTGTCAATCGACATTCGCGACGCCTATTTGCATATTCCCATCGGAAAGGCTCATCAGCGCTTTCTTCGATTTGCCATAGGTCAGAATCATTACCAGTTTGTGGCTCTGCCGTTCGGCTTAGCCTCAGCGCCAAGGGTCTTTACAAAAATTCTGGCGCCCCTCATGGCAATCCTTCGAAGACAGGGGATTACGATTCTCCCTTATCTGGACGATCTTTTGATCGTGGCTTCCTCGGAGGAGGAGGCGTTGACGGCTCGGGATTTGTCTCTTCAGTTTCTGAAGGACTTCGGTTGGCTGGTCAATTGGGAGAAGTCGTCCCTGGAACCATCGAGGACAATCCTCTTTTTGGGAATGCATCTCGACACGTTTCGGTCGGTAGTTTCCCTACCACCAGACAAACAGTCATGTCTTCTTCGACATGTACAGATTATGAAATCCTCAACGGCAATGTCCCTACGGAAGTGTATGCGTCTTCTGGGACTGATGGTGGCGTCCATGGAGGCAATTCCTTTTGCCCAGTTTCATTCCAGGACTCTCCAAAGGTTCATCTTGAGTCGATGGAACCAGTCGCAATCGCTGGATTGCAGTGTCACCATTTCTCGCGCGGTGCGGGATTCTCTAGAATGGTGGTTACGTCCAGGGGCATTCTCCCTGGGGAAGTCTTTCCTCCCTCCGAAGTGGTCAGTTATAACCACCGATGCCAGCCTGACGGGCTGGGGGGTGTTTTGGAACAATCTCTGGATTCAGGGGGTATGGTCATCGGAAGAGTCTTTTCTTCCGATCAACATCCTGGAATTGAGGGCGATTTTCCTTTGCCTCCAACATTGGACGGTCCCTTTGAGCGGTCTGCCAGTACGAGTGCAGACAGACAATGCGACGGCTGTCGCGTATATCAATCACCAAGGTGGGACAAGGAGTTCCAGACTCATGGTAGAGGTGTCCCGAATTCTGATTTGGGCAGAGGCCAGTGTACCAGCCATTTCGGCGATTCACATTCCAGGGGTTCAGAATATTACAGCGGACTTTCTCAGTCGCAGAAGGATGGATCCCGGGGAATGGAGCCTCCACCCGGAAGTTTTTGCACTACTGTGCTCTCGCTGGGGAACCCCCAAGTGGATTTGATGGCATCCAGGTCCAATGCCAAGTTACCGACATTCATGTCCAGGTACAAGGACCCGAAGGCGGTGGCGGTGGATGCTCTAGTGGCTCAGTGGGATCAGTTCGAGCTGATCTATGTATTCCCGCCGATATCCTTACTTCCTCTAGTACTGCGTTGGATCAGACTAGAGAGAATTCCAGCTATTTTGATAGCTCCAGACTGGCCAAGAAGGGTGTGGTTCTCGACAATAATGTCGCTGTTGGCGGCACCTCCTTTTCCACTCCCTCTTCAACCGGACTTGTTGACTCAGGGGCCCGTTTGTCATCCGGACTTGATGTCCCTGCGTTTGACGGCGTGGCTCTTGAGACCGAAATCTTGACCCGTAGAGGTTTCTCAGCCGAGGTCATTGCTACCCTTCGTGCTGCAAGATGTCCGGCTACTACTAGGATTTACCACAAAATTTGGGAAACCTTCTTTCGTGGTGTTTGGGGTCCTCTCGGAACCCGAGAAAATTTTCCATTCCCAACCTGTTGGCTTTTCTGCAGCATGGGCTAGACAAGGGTTTGGCAGTCAGCACTCTGAAAGGTCAGATTTCTGCTCTGTCCTTATTGTTCCTGAGAACCATTGCTTCAAATAGAGACGTGCTCTCCTTTTTCCGAGGTATATCTCGTAAGTTTCCGCCGCGGAAGGCACCCGTGTCTCCTTGGCGGCTCAACCTTGTTTTAGAGGCTCTTCAGCATAAACCTTTTGAGCCTATGGTTTCTGCTAGCCTTTCTTTACTTTCTTGGAAGGTGGCTTTCCTTGTTGCAGTCACTTCCTTGAGGAGAGTTTCTGAGTTGGCAGCTCTTTCTTGTTCGCCTCCTTTTCTGGAGTTTTTTCCGGATCGTGTAGTGCTTCGCACTCGGGGTGATTTTTTGCCTAAAGTGGTGTCACAATTTCATGTTAACCAGGATATTGTGTTGCCTTCACTCTGTCCGGATCCGAAGAATGCGAAAGAGCGAGATTTACACACATTGGATTTAGTGCGGGCCTTGAAGTTTTATCTATCTATTACTCAAGGTTTTCGTAAGACGGACTCCCTGTTTGTGGTTCCAGCAGGTCGTCGGCGTGGTCAACGAGCTTCCAAGGATTCTATAGCTCGTTGGATCCGGTCAGCTATTTTGGAAGCTTACCGCCTTCGGGGTGAATCTTGCCCGATTAAGATTGGAGCCCATTCCACGAGAGCTGTGGCCTCATCGTGGGCTTTTCATCAAGGTGCCTCGGCAGTGCAGCTCTGCCGAGCGGCAACTTGGCGCTCTGTCCACACGTTTACAAGGTTTTATAAAGTGGACGTCAGTGCTTCCGCTGATGCAGCCCTCGGACGTAGGGTCCTGCAGGCAGCTGTAGTTTAAAGTTCTGGATGAACTTGTGTTTAGCGCTGGTTGCGCTTTGTTGTTAAGGTTGTTGGGTTTCTGCCTTTTGTTGGTTTTTCCCACCCTTATTTTTGAACTGCTTTGGGACGTCCCATCAGTAATGAATACTGTGGCTCTCTTCCTTCCATCTGCAGCTGAAACACGGATTTTGGTAAAAACTTACCTGTAAAATCCTTTTCAGCGAAGGAAGGAAGAGAGACACAGCACCCTCCCAAGGCAGAAGTGTGTTGATGTTTTCAGATGCAGCGCGACCCTTATCTGATAGCGATTATCTGGGCTGAGGTCAGCGCGCTAAGGCTCTGTTCCAGCATCGCCAGCTCATCGCAGTAGTCAGGTTCCGTGAGTAGTACCTGGAACTCTGTGGTTTTTGGCTTTCTTTGCATGCATAACCTGTATCCTTGTGTTTTTTCTCTGAAGTTCCTTCAGAAGGGGTTATGTTGCTCCGCTGGTGATCTTGGCTCTTTTCCTAAAAGCTTTGGTACGACTGGAGCTGAGTAGGAGGAGCCCGAGCTGGAGGGGCCAGCCAGTCAGCACTCTTTTGATCTGAGGTAACATCCTGATCTGGGGCTCCGCCTACCCATCAGTAATGAATACTGTGTCTCTCTTCCTTCCTTCGCTGAAAAGGATTTTACAGGTAAGTTTTTACCAAAATCCGTGTTTTTGCAGTAAAAAGCGTCTTTTAGCGTGACAGCTGCCAATCACAAAAACCCGCTATAAATATTAAATCAAACCCCCCTTTATCACCCCCTTAGTTAGGGAAAAATAATAAAATTAAAAAAATGTATTTATTTCCATTTTCCCGTTAGGGTTAGGGTTGCGGCTAAAGTTAGGGTTAGGGTTGGCGCTAACGTTAGGATTAGGGTTGGGATTACGGTTAAGGGTGTGTTAGGGTTAGGTTTGTGGTTAGGGTTGGGACTAGGGTTAGGGGTGTGTTGGGGTTAGGGTTGGAGTTAGAATTGGAGGGTTTCTGCTGTTTAGGCACATCAGGGGCTCTCCAAATGTGACATGGCGTCTGATCTCAATTCCAGCCAATTCTGCGCTGAAAAAGTCAAACGGTGCTCCTTCACTTCTGAGCTCTGCCATGCGCCCAAACAGTAGTTTACTCCCGCATATGGGGTATCAGCGTACTCTGGACCACAAGAGTTATTGTGCAATTTGTCCTATTTCTTCTGTTACCCTTGGGAAAATAAAAAACTGGGGGCGACAAAATCATTTTTGTAAAAAAAAAAATGATTTTTTTGTTTTTACGGCTGTATGTTATAAAACTTCTGTGAAGCACTTGGGGCTTCATAGCGCTCACCACACTTCTAGATAAGTTCCTTGTGGGGTCTATTTTCCAAAATGGGGTCACTTGTGGGGGGTTTCCACTGTTTAGGCGCATCAGGGGCTCTCCAAATGCGACATGACGCCCCCAGACCATTCCATCAAAGTCTGCAATCCAAAACATCACTACTTCCCTTCCGAGCCCAGACGTGCACCCATACCGTCGTTTTCTCCCACATATTGGGTATCAGCGTACTCAGGACAAATTGGACAACAACTTTTTGGGTCCAATTTCTCCTGTTACCCTTGTGAAAATAAAATATTGGGGGCGAAAAAATCATTTTTGTAAAAAAAAAAAGGATTTTTTATTTTTACGGCTGTACGTTATAAACTTCTGTAAAGCACTTCGGGGTTCAAAGTGCTCACCACACATCTAGATAAGTTCCTTGAGGGGTCTATTTTCCAAAATGGGGTCACTTGTGGGGGGTTTCCACTGTTTAGACGCATCAGGGGCTCTCCAAATGCGACATGACTCCCCCAGACCATTCCATCAAAGTCTGCAATCCAAAACGTCACTACTTCCCTTCCGAGCCCCGACGTGCGCCCATACAGTAGTTTACTCCCACATATTGGGTATCAGCTTACTCAGGACAAATTGGACAACAACTTTTGGGGTCCAATTTCTCCTGTTACCCTTGTGAAAATAAAATATTGGGGGCGAAAAAATCATTTTTGTAAAAAAAAAAAAGATTTTTATTTTACGGCTGTACGTTATAAACTTCTGTGAAGCACTTTGGGGTTCAAAGTGCTCACCACACATCTAGATAAGTTCCTTGAGGGGTCTAGTTTCCAAAATGGTGTCATTTGTGGGGGGTTTCCACTGTTTAGGCAGATCAGGAGCTCTCCAAACACGACATGGCATCCAGCCAATTCTGCGTTGAAAAAGTCAAACGGCGCTCCTTCCCTTCCAAACTCTGCCATGCACCCAAACAGTGGTTTACTCCCACATATGGGGTATCAGCGCACTCAGGACAAATTGCACAATAACTTTTGGAGTCTTGTTACCCTTGGGAAAATAAAAATTGGGGTGAAAAGATCAATTTTGTGGAAAAAATATGATTTTTTAATTTTACGGCTCTACGTTATAAACTTGTGTGAAGCACTTGGGGTTCAAATTGCTCACCAAAGATCTAGATAAGTTCCTTAGGGGGTCTAGTTTCCCAAATGGGGTCACTAGTGGGGGGTTTCCACTGTTTAGGCACAGCAGGGGCTCTCCAAATGCAACATGGCGTCCAATCTCAATTCCAGCCAATTTTGGTTGGAAAAAGTCAAATGGTGCTCCTTCCATTCTGAGCTCTGCCATGCGCCCAAACAGTGGTTCCCCCCCACATATGGGGTATCAGCGTACTCAGGACAAATTGGACAACAAATTTTGTGGTCCAATTTCTCCTGTTACCCTTGGGAAAATAAAAAATTAGTGACTAAGAGATAATTTTTGTGGGAAAAAAATAGGATTTTTTATTTTCATGCCCGGGCATTATAAACTTGTGTGAAGCACTTGGGGGTTCAAAGTGCTCACCAAAGATCTAGATAAGTTCCTTAGGGGGTCTAGCTTCCAAAATGGGGTCACTTGTGGGGGGTTTCCACTGTTTAGGCTCATCTGGGGCACTACAAACGGAACATGACCCCCATCAATGTTTGCATTCCAAAACGTTACTGCTTCCTTTCCAAGCCCTGCCGTTCGCCCAAACAGTTTCCCCCCCCCCACATATGGGGTATCAGCGTACTCAGGACAAATTGGACAACAACTTTTGGGGTCCAATTTCCTTGGGAAAAATCAAAAATTTGGGACTAAAAAATCATTTTGTGGAAAATTGTGTTTTGTTTTTTTTCACACCCAGGCATTATAATTTATAAACTTTTGTGAAACACTTTGGGGTTCAAAGTGCTCACAACAGATCTAGATAAGTTCCTTAGGGGGTCTAGTTTCCAAAATGGTGTCACTTGTGAGGGGTTTCCACTGTTTAGGCATATCAGGGGCTCTCCAAACACGACATGGCGTCCAATCTCAATTCCAGCCAATTTTAGTTTGAAAAAGTCAAACGGCGCTCCTTCCCTTACGAGCTCTGCCGTGTGCCCAAACAGTGGTTTTCCCCCACATATGGGGTATTGGCGTACTCAGGAGAAATTGCACAACAACTTTATCTGCCCATTTTCTCCTTTTACCCTTGTGAAAATAAAAAAAAGTTTGTAAAAGATCATTTTTGTGGCTAAAAAGTTAAATATTCATTTTTTCCTTCCATGTTGCTTCAGCTCCTGTGAAGCACCTGAAGGGTTAATAAACTTATTGAATGTGGTTTTGAGTGCCTTGAGGGGTGCAGTTTTTAGAATGGTGTCACTTTTGGGTATTTTCTGCCATATAGACCCTCAAAGTGACTTCAAATGTGAGGTGGTCCCTAAAAAAATGGCTTTGTAAATTTTGTTGTAAAAATGAGAAATCACTGGTCAACTTTTAACCCTTATAATTTCCTAACAAAAAAAAATTTTGGTTTCAAAATTGTGCTGATGTAAAGTAGACATGTGGGAAATGTTATTTCTTAACTATTTTGTGTGACATATCTGTTTTATGGGAAAAAAAAATCAAAGTTTGAAAATTGCAAAATTTTCAAAATTTTCGCCATATTTGCGTTTTTTCAAAAATAAACGCAAGGTATATCGAAGAAATTTTACCACTAACATGAAGTACAATATGTCACGAGAAAACAATCTCAGAATCGCGAAGATCCGTTGAAGCATTCCAGAGTTATAACCTCATAAAGAGACAGTGGTCAGAATTGTAAAAATTGGCCCGGTCATTGACGTGCAAACCACCCTTGGGGGTGAAGGGGTTAAAAAAAAAATCAAAACCAGGAAACAGATACCTGTCCCGAGTCTTCACATGATGGACATGTGATGTGTGTGACTCTGAATTCTGCTCTTGTGACATGTCAGTGATCTTTTTCTCACAGACGATTTAACACCTTATCAATCCAATTCACATAAAAAAAAATCACTTCCTGGTCCGTTCAAATTAACTTGCTGTACCTTCTACTCGATGCACCACTGCTCTTTTATAGCAGATGGTAATCTATTAACAAACTTCCCCGTTGCCTTTCAAATAACAAAAACGCATTATGCAGCGTAAAAGCTGCCTGTCTATTTGCTTCTCACGTACTCTGACCTTCTATTCACATGCCTAGCCCTTCGATTCTTACGTACTGTCTATTCCAAAAACCTATTCAACAAAGGTGATTTAAAAATCTGAAAACTGCTGCACTCTGGTTCCTGTGCGTCCTCACTGAATGCCCGACGGGAGGGGCTAGTCAAACCGCTGCGCAGTTTGTGTGTCCTCTCTCCCTCAGCCTGTAATTCTCCTTATCTATGGAGTGACCTTGGTCTAAAGCAGGCTGGTAGGAAAAAAAAAATGGTTGGAGAATAAAACTCTGAAAAACAACCCTTGTTACTAAAACAGCTAATTAAAAACAGAAAAGAGGTGGAAAAAACTGATTGTAAAATGATAAAAAATAAAAAGAAAAGTACTTTAAAAACTTTTGTCTGGTAGCGTAGGCTTTTTTTTTTTCTCTACCGCCCTCTGGAATGCCATCTCGCTGCTGCCAGCACTTCCCCCCTCATATCTCTGCTTGCTGTCACTGACTTTTGCATTATCAGGTCCGGTCCTACCAACATAGCACTTGTATGTCTCATCTATCAGTCTATCGTATCTGGCTTCATCTGCCAATTTCCCTTTTATAAGTGCTTGCAAATCCTGTCTAGTTGCTTCATTAGAGTCAACTGCTCTGAAGGGCTCCATGGTCTGTACAACACTGCTGTCCGGGGGGCGCCTGGAGCTTGTCCGTCCACCTCACCTCCCGCAGCCCCTGGGATACCAGGTACCATTACTGTCCTCATTGGAAATAAATTGGCCGGGGGAGGTCTGGGTCCACCGCAACCTACACAGACATCTACCGTCAGGGGATTCTGCTGTCCACACCTGGGGCAGACCCAACAGTTCGGTCCGTGGGAAGTCAGTGGGAAAGTCTGATACTGTGGTGGAGTTAACGTAGGGGGCAAACAGGAGGGTAAATCAGTCATCCCTGTTTTTGTCAGTCCGTAATGTCAGTCTCCTAATTCTTCAGTCTTTCCCTCTAAGTAATCACACGCACTCATCCACAGGTTCACTGTTCTCAACAGTCCTTTTTCTCTCAACCATCCATGATGTGAGTTAAAGAACCTTTTCCATTTATCACTGTTCAATTCTCCGTTCATTCATTCATTCATTCATGCCTGCTTTACACACCTAAATCTTTAGCAGTAACACCTTCCTTGGTGTTTTGGTTCCCCATTTTTGTATCTCCTCACCTAGAAGAGATTCTCTTGTCACCAAGACAAGTTTGTCACCAAGACAATTGCGTCACTTAGACTGTCACCAAGACTCTGTCACCAAGACAGTTGCGTCACTTAGACAATGGGCCACAAAGGTTTCTGAACCATTCCACTGCTCGCTTTCCAAGATTTGTACGCCAACCAAATGAACAATCCGATCACACACACACCAAGACAAAACCACACCATGTAACGAATGGAAGCGGAGGCAGAGGTGGTGAAGTTCACATTCGTTTTTATTTTTTAATGTGGAACCTCGAGACCGCGGTCCGGGGGGCTCCGAAGGGGGCGTAACTAGTGAGCCCCGGGTACCCGTAGTAAGGCCCCTCGAACAGGACCAGAATGGAATACCCGGAGGACACAGGTGCTACCTCCAGTTAGACCCCGGACACGTGGCAGCTGTCCCAGAGGGACCAAAAGGGTAACAGGTATTTACAGAGTCCGTGGAGGGTTCTTGACGGAGAAGGGTAAGGTCCTGGTCCAGAACGGATGGTAGAAGGCTGGCTTCAGTGACCTTGTCACGGTCCACGGGTACGGATGGCGGAACGGGATGACACTTGCGCCAGTAATAGCCGAGATAGTCCAAGATAGCCAGATACAGGTTAGCAATGATCTGAGGAGACAAACAGTATCAGCGAAGCACAGAGACTGCAGACGCAGCGCAGACAGATCAGGAACAGAACCGGATGTAGCAATGATAGAACACGTTGCTCCGGCACTCCCCTAATGGTGGAGTGACCAGATATAGTACTGAGTGCGCAGCCATTGGTTAATTAGCTATTTCAAAAAATGCACGCTGCCCCTTTAAGAGAGACGGTGGGCGCGGCCTCGCGTCCTAAGCAGACTATCTGGAGGCCTGCCAGCAGCGCGCCAGGAAGTGGAGGAGGACACAGGACGCCGAAGAGCAGCTGGGGCAGGTGAGTGAGCAGAACGGAGTGCAGAGCCAGCGCGGGGACCGAGTGTAACAGTATCCCCCTCTTTACTCCCCCTCTGTTTCAAGCCTGTGTGAAATCTTTTAAGAAGAAGAGGAGCCTGGATGTTCTCTTTAGGCTCCCAAGATCTCTCCTCAGGACCAAAACCTTTCCAGTCCACCAGGTAATAGATCCTACCTCTTACTCTTAGAGGCCAAGATATGTTTTACCTCAAAAACATCATCCTCAGAGACCGGATCAGGAGTGGTACCCGGGTCCTTAAAGAAGGAGCTCAACACTACTGGTTTGAGGAGGGAAACATGAAAGGAGTTAGGTACTCGTAGAGAATTAGGCAATTTCAGTTTATAAGAGACCGGGTTGATTTGTCTCAAGACTTCAAAGGGACCAATGAAACGGGGACCCAATTTGTACGATGGTAACTTCAGACGGATGTACTTGGAGGAGAGCCATACCTTGTCTCCTGGACGAAAGATGGGAGCCTCCAAACGTCTTTTGTCCGCATGCGTTTTCATACGTTGAGAAGCTTTCTCCAAAGCCGACCTGGTCTCTCTCCAAATGTCCGAGAAATTCTTAGACAAGGTATCGACTGCCGGAACATCAGACAATGCCGAGACAGGAAGAGGAATTCCGGGTTGCAGTCCAAACACAATCTGAAAGGGAGACTTTCCAGAAGATTCACTTACTTGGTTGTTGTAGGAGAATTCCGCCCAGGGCAGTAATTCTACCCAGTCATTATGATGAGCGTTGACGAAGTGACGCAGGTATCCAGCCAGGATTTGATTGATCCTCTCCACTTGCCCATTAGACTGGGGATGATATGCAGAAGAAAAATCTAGTTAAATTTTTACCATTTTACAGAGTCCTCTCCAGAACTTAGAGGTGAACTGGACGCCCCTGTCGGACACGATGTGGAGAGGAAATCCATGTAGACGGAAGATGTGCTGAATGAAGTGAGTGGCCAGTTCTGGAGCAGACGGGAGGCCAGATAGCGGAACGAAGTGGGCCATTTTAGAGAAGCGGTCCACCACAACCCATACCACTGAGCAGCCAGAAGAAATGGGAAGATCCGTGATGAAATCCATTGCGATGTGCTGCCAGGGAGCGGACGGAATCGGAAGAGGCAGAAGCCTGCCGGCTGGTAGATGTTTAACAGTTTTGTTACGGGCACATGAAGGACAGGCTGCGACGAACTCCTGGATATCCTTGCCCATGGTAGGCCACCAGTAATAATGGGAGATGAGTTGCTGCGTCTTTCTCTGACCAGCATGGCCAGCCAACTTAGAAGAATGACCCCAGCGCAGAACACGACTACGATCAGAAGCGGACACGAAAGTCTTCCCAGGAGGAAGCCGGGCCAGATCAGTGGAGGCAACAGAGACTAACTTAGAAGGTTCAATAATGTGCTGAGGTTCCTCCTCCAGTTCAGGAGGCAAGAAGGCTCTAGAGAGTGCGTCTACCTTGATGTTCTTGTCAGCTGGACGGAAATGAAGTACAAAATTGAAACGGGCAAAAAATAATGCCCAACGGGCCTGACGGGGATTCAGTCTTAAAGCAGATTGGAGATAGGCAAGCTTTTTATGGTCAGTGAATATGATTACCTGGTGATGAGCTCCTTCAAGAAGATGTCTCCATTCTTGCAGAGCCAATTTGATGGCCAACAGTTCGCGATCACCGACAGAGTAGTTCCTTTCTGCAGGAGAAAAAACCTTGGAAAAAAAAAACACACAAGATCATCCGCCGGTAGACGACTTCTGGGTCAGAACTGCTCCTGCCCTTATGGAAGAAGCGTCAACTTCAAGAAAAAATTGCTCACTTGAATTAGGACGATGGAGAACGGGTGCGGAAGCGAAGCCTTTTTTGAGAGAAACAAAGGCCTCTTCTGCCTCGGAGGACCATTCCTTAGAGTTTACACCTTTCCGGGTTAAGGCTGTGATTGGAGCCACTCGGGTGGAAAAGTGTGGAATAAATTGCCGGTAGTAATTGGCGAACCCGAGGAACCTTTGTATGGCTTTTAGCCCAGACGGACGAGGCCAGTTGAGAACTGCAGACAACTTCTCCGGATCCATCTTTAATCCTGTGGAAGATACAATGTACCCAAGGAAAGGCAAAGAAGACTGCTCAAAGAGGCATTTCTCATATTTGGCATATAGCCTGTTCTCTCTGTCTTTGTAAGACCAGGCGTACTTGCCTCCGGTGTGACGTCAAGTCAGCAGAAAAAATCAAAATATCGTCCAGGTAAACCACGACACAAGTATAGAGCAAGTCCCTGAAAATGTCATTAACAAATTCCTGAAAAACCGCAGGTGCATTGCTTAGGCCGAATGGCATTACCAGGTATTCATAGTGGCCGTCACGGGTGTTGAAGGCTGTTTTCCATTCGTCCCCCTCTCTGACTCGGATCAGGTTGTAGGCCCCTCTGAGGTCCAATTTGGTGAAGATCTTGGCCCCTCGGAGACGATCAAACAGCTCTGAAATAAGAGGTAATGGATACCTGTTTTTTACCGTGATTTGATTTAGACCCCGATAGTCAATGCAGGGCCGCAAGGATCCATCCTTTTTCTTCACAAAGAAGAATCCAGCTCCTGCCGGTGACGATGATTTTCGGATAAATCCTCTAGCCAGATTCTCTTGGATGTAGTCCGACATGGCCTGAGTCTCTGCCTGTGAAAGGGGATAAACTCTCCCGCGAGGAGGAGATGCTCCTGGAAGAAGCTCTATCTGACAGTCATACGACCTGTGTGGAGGTAGTCTCAGCCTCTTTTTTCCCAAAGACGTCAGAGAAGGACCAATAGACGGAAGGCAACCCTGGCAGGGTATCAGGCTGGACTGGAGGCGAAACAGGTTGAATCCGGGTTAAGCAACGATTCATGCAGGTATCTGCCCAACGCAGAACTTCTCCAGTTTTCCAATTAAGGACTGGTTCATGCATCTGGAGCCAAGGTAAACCTAAAAGCATGGGATGGGATAAACCGGGATATACATAAAATCGCATTCGTTCAGTATGCATTAGACCTACCCGGAGTTCCACCAACTCGGTTTGAAACTGGACGGGCTCGGTCAGCGGTTTGCCATCCACGGCGGACACCTGTAACGGATCAGGAAGACGCTGGACTGGTAAGCGGTAATGATCCACAACCGCCTGCTGGATGAAGTTCCCTGCAGCTCCAGAATCCAGTAGACAATGTTCGGAGAATTTTATTGCTCCATAGGACACGGAGACTGAGATGTGTAAAGAAGGAGAGGACTGTTCTCTACCTAGGTTGGCCCCTCCTACCGGACCTAGGCACTGGAGTTTCCTGACTTTTTAGGACAGAAATGGATCAAATGTTCAGAACTACCGCAGTAGTAACAACTTCCCTCCTTGCGACGTGCCTCCCGGCGGCGGGTGGCCAAACTTACATGGTCCACCTCCATGGCCTCGGAGGCAGAGGGCGAAGTACCTGTTTTGTACAAACTAGAGTCCAGGTGATAGGACCTTTTGTCCCGCTTGATCTCCATGGAGCGCTCTTGAAAACGCAGGTCAATTCGGGTTGCCAAGGATATTAGCTCTTCCAAGAGGGTAGGTCTGTCCCGTCCCGCCAGCTCATCCTTGATTCTTCTGGATAGGCCTTCCCAGAAGTTAGCAACCAGGGCCTCATTGTTCCACGATAATTCAGACGAGAGGGTGCGGAATTTAACAGCATACTGAGCTACCGTGAGAGTACCTTGGCGCAGGCGGAGCAGAGCTGAGGCAGTCGAAGTGGTGCGACCAGGTTCATCGAAAGTCCTGCGAAAAGCCTCTAGGAAAGATTGAAGATCGTTAACCAGCGGATCCCCTCTCTCCCATAGCGGGTTTAGCCAGGCGAGGGCCTCTCCTCCCAGGTGTGACATGATGAAGCCCACCTTGGCTCGGTCAGAAGCAAACATATGCCCCAAGATTTCGAAGTGTAGAGTGCACTGATTGAGGAAACCCCGACACAGAGTAGGGTCACCCTGGAAACGGGTAGGAGCCGCCAGACGGGGACCTTGACTTGCCATGGAAACTGGTACCTGATTTTTGATAGAAGAGTCAGGTGCAGACGAGGGCCCTAAGGAATCCATGCGGGTAGACAAGCTGCGTAGATAAGTCGTGATCTTGTCCTGTTGAACTCCCAAACGGGTCACCTCCTGGCACAGATCCGTGGTCGGAGATCTCTGGGATCCAGCGGGTTCCATGGCCAGAGCAATCTGTAACGAATGGAAGCGGAGGCAGAGGTGGTGAAGTTCACATTCGTTTTTATTTTTTAATGTGGAACCTCGAGACCGCGGTCCGGGGGGCTCCGAAGGGGGCGTAACTAGTGAGCCCCGGGTACCCGTAGTAAAGCCCCTCGAACAGGACCAGAATGGAATACCCGGAGGACACAGGTGCTACCTCCAGTTAGACCCCGGACACGTGGCAGCTTTCCCAGAGGGACCAAAAGGGTAACAGGTATTTACAGAGTCCGTGGAGGGTTCTTGACGGAGAAGGGTAAGGTCCTGGTCCAGAACGGATGGTAGAAGGCTGGCTTCAGTGACCTTGTCACGGTCCACGGGTACGGATGGCGGAACGGGATGACACTTGCGCCAGTAATAGCCGAGATAGTCCAAGATAGCCAGATACAGGTTAGCAATGATCTGAGGAGACAAACAGTATCAGCGAAGCACAGAGACTGCAGACGCAGCGCAGACAGATCAGGAACAGAACCGGATGTAGCAATGATAGAACACGTTGCTCCGGCACTCCCCTAATGGTGGAGTGACCAGATATAGTACTTAGTGCGCAGCCATTGTTTAATTAGCTAATTCAAAAAATGCACGATGCCCCTAAAAGAGACACGGTGTGCGCGGCCTCGCGTCCTAAGCAGACTATCTGGAGGCCTGCCAGCAGCGCGCCAGGAAGTGGAGGAGGACACAGGACGCCGAAGAGTAGCTGGGGCAGGTGAGTGAGCAGAACGGAGTGCAGAGCCAGCGCGGGGACCGAGTGTAACACACCACAATCATTGGATCCATACTGTCATTTTTCAAAGGAGGAAAGGCAGGACTGACAATTAATCTGAAGGGTCTACTGGTTCAAAGGGACCTGAGCCAGGAATACCTGTGAATTACCTGGAAAGCCGACCGCTCGGGGAGGAGGGAGTCCACTATACAGTGATATAGATTTTAGGTAGAATATAATAAGTATTCTTACCCCAGCGCTGTATATATCACCAACAGAGAGCTCCGCTCATCCCACGTCTCCGGATCGGTCGGTCTTTCTCAGAGTAGATTAACTCAGGCCCCTGTTCGGGCACCAGCTGTCGTCACTGTTATCTCGTTAACCCTTTCCTCCTTGGAATGTGGTACCAGAGAGAATAAGACACAGACAAAAGTATGCGTCAATATACTCTACTCTTTATTGCTAACGAAGGGGTTTATATACACCCCTGAAGCAGGAAGCGGAATTACCATATATGGCAGTTAATACAACTTATCACTAAAACATAAAATACTGGTTTTACCTTGAAAACTCCATCCTTCCCTTTAGCTCCTAGCACAGAGTGTCTTTTCATAACTCAGGCGAGCGGGGGAGGTGTATTATCTCAAAGGAAGGAACATTCTTATCTCAACTTCTAGTATGCATCAGCCTGTCTAACAAGAACCAAGGCCTCTAATTAAAAAGAAAAATGCTGGTTCAGCTATAACAACGCGTACGGCATCGAATCCCGGTCACTGGCCGAAAGCACCTGCTCTTTCCCAGTTTTCATTGGGACGCCGCTAATCTGGGACATTAGGTGGGAGATTGCCCCCCAGAGCCGCTTTACTTTATGGCAGTCCCACCAGACACGTAACATATCTGCGTTGGCGTCTCCGCACCTCCAGCACACATCTGGGGAGCTGCGGTAGACCTTTGTATGGTGTGAAGTACCACCTGTACAGCAGCTTTCTGGCGTTCTCCGGGTGATTGGTGCACTTAGTGTCCCTATCATTGAGAAGGATGCCCGCCATTGCCCCGGGGTGATCCCGCACTGCAGATCAGTCCAGAGAGGGGAACGTCTCCTCCAGCATATGGCTGCAGCTTACGGAGAGCGCTCTCATCTGCCGCGCTGGGGTGAGGAGCATCGTATACAGCTTGGAGGGTTGTGAGAATATTATTTTTTTCCCTGTAGAAAATGTCTGATTTGTAGACATTTATAATGATCTTTATGTGAGAGGTGATATTCCTCTCTGATCGTAGAGAAGGACAATGCTCCTTCCTCGTACATGTCCCCAATCAGTAGGACTCACAGGGATTTCCAGCTACAAATCTGAAGGTCTGGAATACACCGCTCCAGAGTCTCTATGGGGGCTCTAGAGAGCGCCAATGTAATAGTGTGCAGCTTAATTAGAGTGCTCCACACTCCAGCACCTCCTCCACCGTCCGTGGCAGACACAATTTCCTATCATCCCCGGGGTTAGGCCCGGTAATGATCATAGAATGGTAGAGTTGGAAGGACCTCCTGGGTCATCTGGTCCAACCCCCTGCTCAAAGCAGGATTCACTAAACCATCCCAGACAGATGTCTGTCCAGCCTCTGTGTGAAGACTTCCATTGAAGGAGAACTCACCACCTCTCGTGGCAGCCTGTTCCACTCATTGATCACCCTCACTGTCTAATATCTAATCTGTGTCTCCTCCCATTCAGTTTCATCCCATTGCTTCTAGTCTTTCCGTGTGCAAATGAGAATAAAGATGATCCTTCTACAATGTGACAGCCCTTGAGATATTTGTAGACAGCTATTAAGTCTCCTCTCAGTCTTCTTTTTTGCAGCAAAACATTCCCAGATCCTGTAACCGTTCCTCATAGGACATGGTTTGCAGACCGGTCACCATTCTGGTGGCTCTTCTCTGAACTTGCTCCAGTTTGTTGATGTCTTTTTGAATCCTCTCTCTCTCTTCTCTAGTATTAGCTACCCCTCCTAGCTTTGTGTCATCAGCAAATGTGATCAGTTTACCCTCAATTCCTTCATCTAAGTCATTGATAAAGATGTTGAACAATACTGGGCCCAAAACAGAGCCTTGTGGTCCTCACTTGAGACATTCTTCCAACTGGATGTGCAGCCATTTACTACCACTCTTTGGGTCCGATCACTAAGCCAGTTATGAATCCACCTAACAGTTGCCTCGTCCATTCTATACTTAGTCATTTTTTCTTTTTTTTTATAAACCATAACTTTTTATTTACAGATTGTGTCAAACATTACATGGTATTGACCGTCATTCTTTAATGAGTAACACAATGTTATAGGGGTTGGTGAAGATGGTGACGTTACGTTACAATCCAATCACATTCTTTAATGCCAATCTCCATATTTACTTGACTGCAGTGTTTAACCTGAAGGATAACCCACGGTTCCATTTTTTATGAGATTGTGACATATTGTTATTAGATGCAGCAATTCTTTTTTCTGACAGACAATTCTCGTTCATCAGTGAGACTACTTCGGACAGTGAGGGACATTTGGGGTTTTTCCAATAACTGGCAATTTAGATTCTTGTCTCCACAATAATATGTACAATTACTGTGCGAAACTCATAGGGGAACGAGTCCAGATCCATAGCGAGTAGCGCCTGCTGTGCGCTCAGGGACACTGAAATACCACAAATTTGGGATATTAATTGGTCTATGGCTTCCCACAGTCGCCTGACATGACCGCAGCTCCACCATATGTGTAACATGTCTGCTCCAGGGTCTCCACGTCTCCAGCACGTGTCTGCGGAGCCCCGGAACATCCCAGACAGCCTATAGGGGGTGAAGGACCACCTATACAATATTTTCCTTGCATTTTCTAGTGATTAGTACATTTAGATTGGCTTCCAATCATTAAGTAGGATGTCCTCCACTGATCCGGTGTGAATGTGCAGTTAAGGTCTTTTCCCACTTTTGTAGGTATGTAGTTAGTGAGGGCAGGGTGTTCTCCAGCATACAGTCCTAGCCCATGGATAACGCCCTGATCTGTGATGTCGGGGTCATTAGCATAGAATATAGATTAGTTGGTGGAATGTGCACCTGTTCCTTCCTTTCAGTTAGAAAATGCCGGATCTGCAATATTTGTAGAAATCCCTATAAGGGACCTTGTATCTATCCCGCAATGATGAGAAAGTAGTTAAGGTAGTGAATTCCTCTCCCTCATACAAATCCCCAACACATGCGACTCCGGAAGATTTCCAATTATGAAGTGTGAGGTCTGGGATACAATGCTCCAGAGTCTCTATGGGGCTTTTAGGAATGTGCTCTGTATAAGGCCTATTTTATTACTCAGCATTTTCCATAACTCCAGAGCCGCGTCAATTGTTGGGACAAGTTTAGGTTTCTATTAAGGACTGTAATATGATGTGCATGAAAAAAAGCTGAGACTTTAGAGGTTCTCATCAAATGTTTTCCATTTTTATCCAGTGCCGATCATCATCGTTATTCCACATGAATGGTGATTGTTAGAATAACGCGGCCCTGTAGTATCGGACCACCGAGGGACATCCCAGGCCTCCCTTACTCATATCCAGTGCCGATCATCATCGTTATTCCACATGAATGGTGATTGTTAGAATAACGCAGTCTCTGTAGTAACGGACCACCGAGGGACATCCCAGGCCTCCCTTACTCATATCCAGTGCCGATCATTATCGTTATTCCACATGAATGGTATTGTTAGAATAACGCGGCCCTGTAGTATCGGACCACGAGGGACATCCCAGGCCTCCATTACTCATATCCAGTGCGATCATCATCGTTATTCCACATGAATGGTGATTGTTGGAATAACGCGGCTCTGTAGTAACGGACCACCGAGGGGCATCCAAGGCCTCCCTTACTCATATCCAGTGCCGATCATTATCGTTATTCCACATGAATGGTAATTGTTAGAATAACGCGGCCTGTAGTATCGGACCACCGAGGGGCATCCCAGGCCTCCATTACTCATATCCAGTGCTGATCATCATCGTTATTCCACATGAATGGTAATTGTTGGAATAACGCGGCTCTGTAGTAACGGACCACCGAGGGGCATCCCAGGCCTCCCTTACTCATATCCAGTGCTGATCATCATCGTTATTCCACATGAATGGTAATTGATTGGAATAACGCGGCCCTGTAGTATCGGACCACCGAGGGACATCCCAGGCCTCCCTTACTCATATCCAGTGCCGATCATCATCGTTATTCCACATGAATGGTAATTGTTAGAATAACGCGGCCCTGTAGTATCGGACCACCGAGGGGCATCCCAGGCCTCCCTTACTCATATCCAGTGCCGATCATCATCGTTATTCCACATGAATGGTAATTGTTAGAATAACGCGGCCCTGTAGTAGCGGACCACCGAGGGGCATCCCAGGCCTCCCTTACTCATATCCAGTGCGATCATCATCGTTATTCCACATGAATGGTGATTGTTGGAATAACGCGGCTCTGTAGTATCGGACCACCGAGGGCATCCCAGGCCTCCCTTACTCATATCCAGTGCCGATCATCATCGTTATTCCACATGAATGGTAATTGTTGAATAACGCGGCCCTGTAGTACGGACCACCGAGGGGCATCCCAGGCCTCCCTTACTCATATCCAGTGCCGATCATCATCGTTATTCCACATGAATGGTAATTGTTAGAATAACGCGGCCCTGTAGTACGGACCACCGAGGGGCATCCCAGGCCCCCTTACTCATATCCAGTGCGGATCATCATCGTTATTCCACATGAATGGTAATTGTTGGAATAACGCGGCTCTGTAGTAGCGGACCACCGAGGGGCATCCCAGGCCTCCTTACTCATATCCAGTGCCGATCATCATCGTTATTCCACATGAATGGTAATTGTTGGAATAACGCGGCTCTGTAGTAGCGGACCACCGAGGGGCATCCCAGGCCTCCCTTACTCATATCCAGTGCCGATCATCATCGTTATTCCACATGAATGGTAATTGTTGGAATAACGCGGCCCTGTAGTACGGACCACCGAGGGCATCCCAGGCCTCCTTACTCATATCCAGTGCCGATCATCATCGTTATTCCACATGAATGGTAATTGTTGGAATAACGCGGCCGTAGTAGCGGACCACCGAGGGACATCCCAGGCCTCCCTTACTCATATCCAGTGCGATCATCATCGTTATTCCACATGAATGGTAATTGTTGGAATAACGCGGCTCTGTAGTATCGGACCACCGAGGGGCATCCCAGGCCTCCCTTTCTCATATCCAGTGCCGATCATTATCGTTATTCCACATGAATGGTAATTGTTGGAATAACGCGGCTCTGTAGTATCGGACCACTGAGGGGCATCCCATGCCTCCCTTACTCATATCCAGTGCCGATCATTATCGTTATTCCACATGAATGGTAATTGTTGGAATAACGCGGCTCTGTAGTATTGGACCACCGAGGGGCATCCCAGGCCTCCCTTACTCATATCCAGTGCCGATCATCATCGTTATTCCACATGAATGATAATTGTTGGAATAACGCGGCCCTGTAGTATCGGACCACCGAGGGGCATCCCAGGCCTCCCTTACTCATATCCAGTGCCGATCATCATCGTTATTCCACATGAATGGTAATTGTTAGAATAACGCAGCTCTGTAGTATTGGACCACCGAGGGGCATCCCAGGCCTCCCTTTCTCATATCCAGTGCCGATCATCATCGTTATTCCACATGAATGGTGATTGTTAGAATAACGCGGCTCTGTAGTATCGGACCACCGAGGGGCATCCCAGGCCTCCCTTACTCATATCCAGTGCCGATCATCATCGTTATTCCACATGAATGGTGATTGTTGGAATAACGCGGCCCTGTAGTATTGGACCACCGAGGGGCATCCCAGGCCTCCCTTTCTCATATCCAGTGCCGATCATTATCGTTATTCCACATGAATGGTAATTGTTAGAATAACGCGGCCCTGTAGTAGCGGACCACCGAGGGACATCCCAGGCCTCTCTTACTCATATCCAGTGCGGATCATCATCGTTATTCCACATGAATGGTAATTGTTAGAGTAACGCGGCCCTGTAGTATCGGACCACCGAGGGGCATCCCAGGCCTCCCTTTCTCATATCCAGTGCCGATCATTATCGTTATTCCACATGAATGGTAATTGTTAGAATAACGCGGCCCAGTAGTAGCGGACCACCGAGGGACATCCCAGGCCTCCGTTACTCATATCCAGTGCCGATCATTATCGTTATTCCACATGAATGGTAATTGTTAGAATAACGCGGCCCTGTAGTAGCGGACCACCGAGGGGCATCCCAGGCCTCCCTTACTCATATCCAGTGCCGATCATCATCGTTATTCCACATGAATGGTAATTGTTGGAATAACGCGGCCCTGTAGTATCGGACCACCGAGGGACATCCCAGGCCTCCGTTACTCATATCCAGTGCCGATCATCATCGTTATTCCACATGAATGGTGATTGTTGGAATAACGCGGCTCTGTAGTATTGGACCACCGAGGGGCATCCCAGGCCTCCCTTTCTCATATCCAGTGCCGATCATTATCGTTATTCCACATGAATGGTAATTGTTGGAATAACGCGGCTCTGTAGTATCGGACCACCGAGGGGCATCCCAGGCCTCCGTTACTCATATCCAGTGCCGATCATCATCGTTATTCCACATGAATGGTGATTGTTGGAATAACGCGGCTCTGTAGTATCGGACCACCGAGGGACATCCCAGGCCTCCGTTACTCATATCCAGTGCCGATCATCATCGTTATTCCACATGAATGGTGATTGTTGGAATAACGCGGCTCTGTAGTATTGGACCACCGAGGGGCATCCCAGGCCTCCCTTTCTCATATCCAGTGCCGATCATTATCGTTATTCCACATGAATGGTAATTGTTGGAATAACGCGGCTCTGTAGTATCGGACCACCGAGGGGCATCCCAGGCCTCCGTTACTCATATCCAGTGCCGATCATCATCGTTATTCCACATGAATGGTGATTGTTGGAATAACGCGACCCTGTAGTATCGGACCACTGAGGGACATCCCAGGCCTCCCTTACTCATATCCAGTGCCGATCATCATCGTTATTCCACATGAATGGTAATTGTTGGAATAACGCGGCTCTGTAGTATCGGACCACCGAGGGGCATCCCAGGCCTCCCTTTCTCATATCCAGTGCCGATCATTATCGTTATTCCACATGAATGGTAATTGTTGGAATAACGCGGCTCTGTAGTATCGGACCACTGAGGGGCATCCCATGCCTCCCTTACTCATATCCAGTGCCGATCATTATCGTTATTCCACATGAATGGTAATTGTTGGAATAACGCGGCTCTGTAGTATTGGACCACCGAGGGGCATCCCAGGCCTCCCTTACTCATATCCAGTGCCGATCATTATCGTTATTCCACATGAATGATAATTGTTGGAATAACGCGGCCCTGTAGTATTGGACCACCGAGGGACATCCCAGGCCTCCCTTACTCATATCCAGTGCCGATCATCATCGTTATTCCACATGAATGATAATTGTTGGAATAACGCGGCCCTGTAGTATCGGACCACCGAGGGGCATCCATGCCTCCCTTACTCATATCCAGTGCCGATCATTATCGTTATTCCACATGAATGGTAATTGTTGGAATAACGCGGCTCTGTAGTATTGGACCACCGAGGGGCATCCCAGGCCTCCCTTACTCATATCCAGTGCCGATCATCATCGTTATTCCACATGAATGGTAATTGTTAGAATAACGCAGCTCTGTAGTAACAGACCACCGAGGGGCATCCCAGGCCTCCCTTACTCATATCCAGTGCCGATCATTATCGTTATTCCACATGAATGGTAATTGTTGGAATAACGCGGCTCTGTAGTATTGGACCACCGAGGGGCATCCCAGGCCTCCCTTACTCATATCCAGTGCCGATCATTATCGTTATTCCACATGAATGGTAATTGTTAGAATAACGCAGCTCTGTAGTATCGGACCACCGAGGGACATCCCAGGCCTCCCTTACTCATATCCAGTGCCGATCATCATCGTTATTCCACATGAATGGTGATTGTTAGAATAACGCAGCTCTGTAGTATCGGACCACCGAGGGGCATCCCAGGCCTCTCTTACTCATAGGGATGTACAGTGGATCCGCTTGGACTCTGGATTTCTTCTCTTGCCAGATATATTTTAGTATCATTGCTTGGATCTCTTTTATTATTTTCATTGGGAATATGATGGGGAGATTGCAGATACAATATCTGTGGGAGAATAAACCTCCTCACTGACGCGATCCTGCCCAGCCATGATAGTTCATGTTTCTTCATGTGTAACATGTCAGTCTGAATCTTCTTCCTCAGAGCCTCATAGTTCAATGATGTAGTGGGGCTGAGGTGATATCACTGTGTATGGCGGCTTTATATCTCCTAGCAGGGACATTAGTGTGACCCCTGTGATGGAGGGGAGCTGTGTCCTGTGTCAGGTACATATACTTGTAGTGAGATGAGGTGATATCACTGTGTATGGCGGCTTTATATCTCCTAGCAGGGACATTAGTGTGACTCCTGTGATGGAGGGGAGCTGTGTCCTGTGTCAGGTACATATACTTGTAGTGAGGTGATATCACTGTGTATGGCGGCTTTATATCTTCTAGCAGGGACATTAGTGTGACCCCTGTGATGGAGGGGAGCTGTGTCCTGTGTCAGGTACATATACTTGTAGTGAGGTGAGGTGATATCACTGTGTATGGCGGCTTTATATCTTCTAGCAGGGACATTAGTGTGACCCCTGTGATGGAGGGGAGCTGTGCCCTGTGTCAGGTACATATACTTGTAGTGAGGTGATATCACTGTGTATGGCGGCTTTATATCTTCTAGCAGGGACATTAGTGTGGCCCCTGTGATGGAGGGGAGCTGTGTCCTGTGTCAGGTACATATACTTGTAGTGAGGTGATATCACTGTGTATGGCGGCTTTATATCTCCTAGCAGGGACATTAGTGTGACCCCTGTGATGGAGGGGCTGTGCCTGTGTCAGGTACATATACTTGTAGTGAGGTAGGATATCACTGTGTATGGCGGCTTTATATCTCTAGCAGGGACATTAGTGTGACCCCTGTGATGGAGGGGAGCTGTGTCCTGTGTCAGGTACATATACTTGTAGTGAGTGAGGTGATATCACTGTGTATGGCGGCTTTAATCTCCTAGCAGGGACATTATGTGACCCCTGTATGGAGGGGAGCTGTGTCCTGTGTCAGGTACATATACTTGTAGGGTGAGGTGATATCACTGTGTATGGCGGCTTATATCTCTAGCAGGGACATTAGTGTGACCCTGTGATGGAGGGGAGCTGTGTCCTGTGTCAGGTAATAATTGAGGAGGGATTCACTGTGTATGGGCTTTTATCTCTGCAGGACATTAGTGTGACCTGTGATGGAGGAGCTGTGTCCTGTGTCAGTACATATCTTGTATGAGGTGATATCATGTGTATGGCGGCTTTATATCTCTAGCAGGGACATTAGTGTGCCCTGTGATGGAGGGAGCTGTGTCCTGTGTCAGTACATATACTTGTATGAGGTGATATCGGTGGCTTATATCCTAGCAGGGACATTAGTGTCCCCGTGATGGAGGGGAGCTGTGTCCTGTGTCAGGTACATAACTTGTAGTGAGGGATATCACTGTGTATGGGTTTATATCTACAGGGACATTAGGTGACCCTGTGATGGAGGGAGCTGTTCCTGTGTCAGTACATATATTTAGTGAGGTGATATCACTGTGTATGGCGCTTATATTCTAGCAGGACATTAGTGTGACCTGTGATGGGGGAGCTGTGTCTGTTCAGGTAATATATTGAGTGGGTGATATCAGTGTATGGCGGCTTATCTCTAGCAGGACATTATGTGCCCTGTGATGGAGGGAGCTGTGTCTGTGTCAGGTAATAACTGTAGTGAGGTGATATCACTGTGTATGGCGCTTTATATCTCTAGCAGGGAATTAGTGTGCCTGTGATGGAGGAGCTGTGTCTGTTCAGGTACATAACTGTATGAGTGATATCACGTGTATGCGCTTTATATCTCTAGCAGGACATTAGTGTACCCTGTGATGGAGGGAGCTGTGTCCTGTGTCAGGTAATATCTTGTAGTGAGGTGAGGTGATATCACTGTGTAGCGGCTTTATATTCTAGCAGGGACATTATGTGACCCTGTGATGGAGGGGAGCTGTGTCCGTGTCAGTACATATACTTAGTGAGGTGAGGATATCACTGTGTATGGGCTTTATATCTCTAGCAGGGACATTAGTGACCCCTGTGATGGAGGGAGTGTGTCGTGTCAGGTACTACTTGTAGTGAGGTGATATCACGTGTATGCGGCTTTATACTCTAGCAGGGACATTAGTGTGACCCGTGATGGAGGGAGCTGTGTCTGTGTCAGTACATATACTTTAGTGGTGAGTGATATCACTGTGTATGCGGCTTTATATCTCTAGCAGGGACATAGTGTGACCCTTGATGGAGGGAGCTGTGTCCTGTTCGTACATAACTTGTAGTGAGGTGAGGTGATTCACTGTTATGGCGGCTTTTATCTCAGCAGGACTTAGTGTGACCCTGGATGAGGGAGCTGTGTCTGTTCAGGTACATATACTGTGTGAGGTGAGTGATATCACTGTGTATGGCGGCTTTATATCTTCTACAGGGACATTGTGTGACCTGTGATGGAGGGAGTGTGTCTGTTCAGGTACATAACTTGTAGTGAGTGATATCACTGTGTATGCGGCTTTATATTCTAGCAGGGACATAGTGTGACCTGTGTGGAGGGAGCTGTGTCCTGTGTCAGGACATATCTTTGTGAGGTGATATCACTGTGTATGGCGCTTATATCTCCTAGCGGACATTAGTGTGACCTGTGATGGAGGGAGCTGTGCCTGTGTCAGGTACATATACTTGTAGTGAGTGAGTGATTCACTGTGTATGGCGGCTTATATTTTAGCAGGACATTAGTGTGACCCTGTGATGGAGGGAGCTGTGTCCTGTTCGTACATATACGTGTGAGTGAGGTGATATCACTGTGTATGCGCTTTATATCTCTAGCAGGACATATGTGACCCTGTGATGGAGGGCTGTGTCTGTTCAGTAATTACTTGTAGTGAGTGATATCACTGTGTATGCGGCTTTATATCTTTAGCAGGGACATTATGTGACCCTGTGATGGAGGGGAGCTGTGTCCGTGTCGGTACATATATTGTAGTGAGGTGATATCACTGTGTATGGCGCTTTATATCTCTAGCAGGACATTAGTGTGACCTGTATGGAGGGAGTGTGTCTGTGTCAGTACATATACTTGTAGTGAGGTGAGTGATATCACTGTGTAGCGGCTTTATATCTCTAGAGGAATTAGTGTGCCCTGTGATGGAGGGGAGCTGTGTCTGTTCAGGTACTATACTTGTAGTGGGTGAGGTGATATCATGTGTATGGCGGCTTTTATCTCTAGCAGGACATTATGTGACCCTGTGATGGAGGGAGCTGTTCCTGTGTCAGTACATATATGTAGTGAGGTGAGGTGATATCACTGTGTATGGCGGCTTTATATCTCTAGCAGGGACATTAGTGTGACCTGTGATGGAGGGAGCTGTGTCCTGTGTCAGGTACATATACTTGTAGTGAGGTGAGTGTATCACTGTGTATGGCGGCTTTATATCTCTAGCAGGGACATTAGTGTGACCCTGTGATGGAGGGAGCTGTGTCTGTGTCAGGTACATTACTTGTAGTGAGTGAGTGATATCACTGTGTATGGCGCTTTATATCTTCTAGCAGGGACATTAGTGTGACCCTGTGATGGAGGAGCTGTGTCCGTGTCAGGTACATATACTTGTAGTGAGGAGTATCACTGTGTTGGCGTTTATACTAGCAGGACATTGTGTGACCCTGTGATGGAGGAGCTGTGCCTGGTCAGTACATTATTTATGAGTGATATCACTTATGGTGGGGTATATACGGGATGGCTTTGAGGGACTGTGTCTGTTAGAATGTGTGAGGTTACTTTAGGGGTATATTTACGCTTGTCCTAGGAGGAGGTGCCTGGTAGGACTTGTGTAGATATGGGTTATTCTGAGGGATTAGTACTTGATG
>JARQOD010000445.1:64225-152921 GCA_033576555.1 Oophaga sylvatica | reverse complement strand
CCTCAGCTACCAAATCATAACAGTATTACCGGCCCAAACTGAAAATTATATGGTACTCACAGAAGGGAAAAATATTGTGGAAAGAAAAAAGTTGTCAGAGTTGTCAGAGATTTTTTTTTTTCTGTTTGTTGCATTTTTTTTCCCTCTGTATCTCTGGGTGCTGAGGAGGATTTTTTATTTTTTTTTCCTCAATGAAGTTTGCACAGTTGTCTGGCCATGTGGACAGCTTGCCACTGAGGTTCAGGGTATTGCTACCTATCTTGCGAGGTTGCCTGTTGTGGAACCTAGGATTCCCATGCCCGATTTGTTTTTAGGGGATCAAGCTAAATTTCTGAAATTCAAAAATAACTGTAAGTTGTTTTTTGCCTTGAAATCTAAGTCCTCAGGGAACGCAGCACAGCAGGTTCAAATTGTCATCTCTCTCCTGCGCGGCGATCCTCAGGATTGGGCTTTTTCCCTGACACCTGGGGATCCTGTTTTGAGTAATGTTGATGCATTTTTTCAGGCTCTGGGGTTATTGTACGATGAGCCTAATGTCACTGATCAAGCTGAAAAAGCCTTGTTGGCATTAAATCAGGGGCTTGAGGACGCTGAGTTGTACTGTCAGAGATTCCGTAGGTGGGCAGTCCTGACCAAATGGAATGACGATGCTTTGGCAGCCCTTTTTCGGAAGGGTCTGTCAGAGAATGTAAAGGATGTTATGGTGGGATTCCCTGTCCCCTCTGGTCTCAATGATTCTATGTCATTAGCGATTCAAATTGACAGACGTTTGCGTGAGCGTAGAGGTAAGCGTGGAATAGTGTTGCCTTGTGAACCAGCTTCTGAACCCATGCAGTGTGATAGAGTGGCTTCTGGGGCACAGCGTCATGAGTTTCGAAATCGCAATGGGTTATGTTTCTACTGTGGTGATGCCTCTCATGCTATTTCAGTCTGCCCTAAGCGGGGAAGACGTTTTGCACGCTCAGTTGTCTTGGGTAGTGTTCAGACTAAATTTTTGTTGACTGTTACCCTGATTTGCTCCCTGTCCACATTTTCTGCTCAGGCTTTCGTTGATTCGGGAGCAGCTATTAACCTGATGGATTTTGATTTTGCTAAACGTTGTGGATTTCCCTTGATACCCCTACGGAAGTCTATTGCCCTACTGGGGATCGAGTCTACCTCTTTGGCTGAGAATAAACCTCAGTTCTCTACTCAGGTGATAATGAGGGTTGAACCTGATCATCAAGAGAGTTGCAAATTTTTGGTGCTGTATAATCTGCCTGACATTATCGTACTGGGTTTCCCTTGGTTACAGTCTCATAATCCTGTTTTTGATTGGAAATCTGTGTCTGTAACCAGTTGGGGCTGCCAATGTGTTAATACCAACACTCCTGTTTTTTCTGCCTCCCCCCAGGCTCAGGATGTTCCTGACTTTTTGACTGATTTTTCTTATGTGTTTAGCGAAAGTAAATCTGCATCCTTGCCCCCCCATAGGAGCTATGACTGCGCTATTGAATTAGTGCCTGGTAGTAAATTCCCTAAAGGTCGCCTTTTTAACTTGTCTGTACCTGAACATGACGCTATGCGGTCTTATATCAAGGAGTCATTGGAGAAGGGTCATATCAGACCATCCTCTTCACCCTTGGGTGCCGTTTTTTTTCTTTGTGGCCAAAAAGGATGGTTCATTAAGGCCGTGTATTGATTATCGTCTCTTGAACAATATCACTGTGAAATATCAATATCCGTTACCCTTGATTTCTGACCTGTTTTCCAGGGTGAAAAGTGCTACTTGGTTTACCAAGCTTGACCTCAGGGGGGCGTATAACCTTATTCGCATTAAGCACGGGGATGAATGGAAGACGGCATTTAATACCCCAGAGGGGCATTTTGAGTACCTAGTGATGCCCTTTGTGCTCACTAATGCTCCTTCTGTCTTCCAGTCCTTCATGAATGACATTTTCAGGGATTTTGTGGATAAATTTCTGATTGTTTATTTGGATGATATCTTGATTTTTTCCAATGACTGGGACTCTCATGTGAAACATGTTCGGACTGTGTTCCAGATTTTGAGAGAGAATGCTCTGTATGTGAAGGGATCAAAGTGTCTTTTTGGCGTACAGAGGATCTCATTTCTGGGATTCATTTTGTCCCCATCTGTTATTGAAATGGACCCGGTCAAGGTTCAGGCCATCTGTGATTGGGTCCAACCTACTTCATTAAAGGCTCTTCAAAGATTCTTGGGTTTTGCCAATTTTTATCGTAAATTTATTGGTAATTTCTCTGTTATTGTTAAACCATTGACTGATTTGACCAAAAAGGGTTCTGATGTGGTAATTGGCCTCCTGAGGCAGTCTCTGCGTTTCAGGAACTTAAGCAGAGATTCACTTCTGCTCCTGTTCTACGGCAGCCTGATGTTTCTCTGCCATTTCAGGTGGAGGTTGATGCCTCTGAAATTGGGGCAGGTGCTGTTTTGTCCCAAAGAGATCCAGAGACCTCTAAAAGTAACCCTTGTGCCTTTTTCTCTCGAAAATTTTCTCCAACTGAACGTAATTATGACGTGGGTAATCGGGAGTTATTGGCCATGAAGTGGGCTTTTGAAGAGTGGAGACACTGGCTGGAGGGAGCCAAACATCAGGTGGTGGTCCTCACGGACAATAAGAATCTGGTTTATCTGGAATCAGCCAAGCGACTTAATCCTAGACAGGCCAGGTGGGCCTTGTTTTTCACACGTTTTAATTTTGTGGTTTCCTTTCTTCCTGGCACTAAGAATGTTAAGGCGGATGCCCTCTCGAGGAGTTTCCTTGCGGACTCTCCTGAGTTGTCTGATCCTGCTGTTATTTTGAAAGAGGGTGTAGTTCTTTCCGCCATCTCGCCCAATTTGAGACTGGCTCTGGAAGGGTGTCAGGAGGATAAACTCGAGCGCTGCCCTATTGGGAAATTGTTTGTCCCAGACCGGTGGAAAAAGAGTGTGATGTCTGAGATTCATTGTTCCGTGTTGGCCGGTCATCCCGGAATTTTTGGTACCAGAGACTTGGTTAGTCGGTCCTTTTGGTGGCCTACTTTGTCTCGTGACGTCAGGGAATTTGTGCAGTCCTGCGGGACTTGCTCTCGCTCCAAGCCTTGCTCTCGCTCTAGTGGTTTGTTGATGCCATTGCCTGTGCCCAAGAGACCATGGACCCATATCTCTATGGATTTCATTTCCGACCTCCCTGTTTCTCAGAGAATGACCGTTATCTGGGTGATTTGTGATAGGTTTTCCAAAATGATTCATCTTGTGCCATTACCTAAGTTGCCTTCCTCCTCTGAATTGGTGCCTTTGTTCCTTCAGCATGTGGTTCGGTTACACGGCATTCCTGAGAACATTGTGTCTGACAGAGGAGTCCAGTTTGTTTCCAGATTTTGGAGGGCTTTTTGTTCTAAACTTGGTGTTCAATTGTCTTTCTCCTCGGCTTTTCATCCTCAGACCAATGGACAAACTGAGAGAACAAACCAGACATTGCAGACTTATCTAAGATGCTTTGTGTCTGCTGATCATTATGACTGGGTCTCTTTTTTGCCTTTGGCTGAGTTTGCTCTTAATAATAGGGCTAGTTCTGCCACTTTGATGTCTCCATTTTTCTGCAATTTTGGGTTTCACCCTCGATTTTCTTCGGGACAGATGGAGGATTCTGTCTGTCCAGGTGTTGACTCTGTTGTGGAGCGTATGCAGCAGATTTGGGACCAGGTAGTGGAGAGGTTGTCCCTCTCTCAGGAGAGGGCCCAGCGGTTTGCCAACCGGCATAGGACTGATGGTCCTCAGTTTGAAGTGGGGGACTTGGTCTGGTTGTCCTTAAGAAATATCCCTATGAGAGTTGCATCTCCTAAGTTTAAGCCTAGGTTCATTGGACCTTATAAGATCATGGAGATTCTTAATCCTGTTTCCTTTTGTTTACTTCTTCCAGGGACATATAAGATCCATAACGTGTTCCACAAGTCCTTATTGAAGAGGTTTGTCGAGCCAGTGTTTCCTATGGCTGTGCCTCCTGACCCTGTTTTGGTTGAGGGCAATCTGGAGTATGTGGTTGAGAAAATATTGAATTCTCGCTTTTCTAGACGGAAACTCTAGTATTTGGTTAAGTGGAGAGGTTATGGTCAGGAGGACAATTCTTGGGTGTTTGCTTCGGACATCCATGCTAGGAGACTCATCCGTGCGTATCACAGAGCTCATCCTGACCGACCTGGTTGCTCAAATGAGGGTTCGGTGACCCCTCCTCAAGGGGGTACTGTTGTGAATGTGCTAGAAATTAATTCTGAGCAGAAGCTCCCTCTGGTGGTTACAAACAGTACTGAACTATCCAATGAAGATTGTGAAGATTGGCGATCAGGTGTTACTGACTGGTCTTATATAAGGGAGGTTCCCTCCCATCAGGGTTGCCGGTGATCAATTGTTCTGGTCTCATCTTTGATTCCTGTTCACTTTGTAGCTTGCTGTTTCGTGCCTGCATCTTCTGCTAACAGATAAGACATTTTCTTCTTTTAGTTTTGTGTGCTTGCTTTTTGCATTTTGTCCTGCACTTCTGTGGGGGTCTGCCGGGTCCCCTCCGGGGCTTGTGCTCCTCTCAGTTTAGTTCGGCCACTGTTGTTTGTTCATTTGCCTTTTCCAGTTTTTTCAGTGGCTGCTGTTTAGTTTTTGTTACACCAGAGAACTAATTTAGGTGGTAGAGGTCGTGTGATCTCAGGTGTTTTTGTAATTAGTAGAGTTGGTACTTTTCAGGGTTTTTTGGGATTGCAGTAAGTGTCTTTCCTATCCCTTTCTATTTAGGACGTTTGGGCCCCAAAGTTTGCTCATACTATTTTCTGTCTGTGTCTGTATTTCCTCTTGTCTAACCGCCATTACATGTTTGGGGGCTTTCTATGTTCTTTGGGGATCTGCTCCGGGGCAGATAGTTTTCCTCTTTTCTTTAGGTGTAGTTAGCTTCTCAGGCTGTGACGAGGCGTCTAGGACCAACGTAGTTACGCTCCACGGCTGCCTTTAGTTGTGGTGGTTAGTCAGGGTACTGCAATCCCATAGATTCCAACCTCTCTGGTGTATTTCATTTTTTGCCTGCTCTCCTCAGCTACCAAATCATAACAACCAACACTACTAATTGCAAAAACACCTGCGATCACACGACCTCTACCACCTAAATTAGTTCTCTGGTGTAAAAAAACTAAGCCGCAGTCACAGAAAAAAAACTGGAAAAGGCAAATGAACAAACAACATTGGCTCCAGAGGAACCGAGAGGAGACCAAGCCCCCCGGGGAGGGGAACCTGGCCAACCTCACAGAAATGCAGAGAAATATGCAAATAGCAAGCAAAAAAACAAAAAACAGAAAATATCTTATCTGAGAGCAGGAGAAGAGGCAAGACTCAGCAAGCTTCCAAGTGAACCAGGAAACAACGTTGAGACAAGAACAATTGATCACCGGCAACCATGATGGGGGGAACCTCCCTTATATCAGCCATTCTGTGATTCCTGATTGCCAATCCTCATTGAATGGTTCAGTACTGTTTGTAACCACCAGAGGGAGCTTCTGCTCAAAATTCAATTTCTAAAACATTCATAACAGTACCCCCCCCCCTTGAGGAGGGGTCACCGAACCCTCATTTGTGCAACCAGGTCGGTCAGGATGAGCTCTGTGATACGCACGGATCAGTCTCCTAGCATGGATATCCGAAGCAAACACCCAAGAATTGTCCTCCTGACCATAACCTCTCCACTTAACCAAATACTGGAGTTTCCGTCTAGAAAAACGAGAATCCAATATTTTCTCAACCACATACTCCAGATTGCCCTCAACCAAAACAGGGTCAGGGGGCGCAGCCATAGGAACCACTGGCTCGACAAACCTCTTCAATAAGGACTTGTGGAACACGTTATGGATCTTAAATGTCCCTGGAAGAAGTAAATGAAAGGAAACAGGATTAAGAATCTCCATGATCTTATAAGGTCCAATGAACCTAGGCTTAAACTTAGGAGATGCAACTCTCATAGGGATATTTCTTGAGGACAACCAGACCAAGTCCCCCACTTCAAACCGAGGACCATCAGTCCTATGCCGGTTGGCAAACCGCTGGGCCTTCTCCTGACAGAGGGACAACCTCTCCACTACCTGGTCCCAAATCTGCTGCATACGCTCCACAACAGAGTCAACACCTGGACAGACAGAAGCCTCCGTCTGTCCCGAAGAAAATCGAGGGTGAAACCCAAAATTGCAGAAAAATGGAGTCATCAAAGTGGCAGAGCTTGCCCTATTATTAAGAGCAAACTCAGCCAAAGGCAAAAAAGAGACCCAGTCATCTTGATCAGCAGATACAAAGCATCTCAGATAAGTCTCCAATGTCTGGTTTGTTCTCTCAGTTTGTCCATTGGTCTGAGGATGAAAAGCAGAGGAGAAAGACAATTGAACACCAAGTTTAGAACAAAAAGTCCTCCAAAATCTGGAAACAAACTGGACTCCTCTGTCAGACACAATGTTCTCAGGAATGACGTGTAATCCGAACTCACGTGCCTGGGTAGGAACAAAGGCACCAATCGGGGAGGAAGGTTAACTTAGACATGGCCCCAAGATGTATCTCTTGGAATAGCCGAACAAATCACCCATAACGGTCATTCTCTGAAAAACAGGAGGATCGAAATAAAATCCATAGAGATATGGTTCATGGGCTCTTGGGCACAGGAATGCTCAACACCCTAGAGCGAGAGCTAGGCATGGAGCGAGAGCAATCACAGGACGAAAACTCCACATACGAGACAAAGTAGGCCACAAAAGACCGATCACCAGTCTCTGGTACCAAATCTGTCGGATGACGCCAACGCGGACATGAATCTCAGACATCACTCTCTTCTTCCTGTTGGGACCAATTTCCAACAGGCAGCGCTGGTTTACCTCCTGCACCTCTCCAGCTTCTCAATTGGGCAGATGTGAAAGAACTGCCCCTTAAATACAGCAGATCAGATATCCGAGATCGAAGAACCCTCAGGGCACCGCCTTAACATTCTAGTGCCAGAGAAAGAACACAAAATTAATGGAAAAGACCACCTGGTTCTAATTACGTGGCTGATTCCAGAACAATTTATGTCGTGAGGACCACCACTGATTTTGGCTCTCAGCAATGTCTCCTCTCAAAGCCATATGCAAAACCGTACCACGCATAATTACGTTCAGTTGGGAAAATTTCGAGAGAAAGGACAAGTTACTTTAGAGGTCTCAGGATCTCTTTGGGGCAAAACGACACCTGCCCCTATTTCAGAGGCATCAACCTCCACCTGAAATGGCAGAGAAACATCAGGCTGCCGTAGAACAGGAGCAGAAGTGAATCTCTGTTTAAGTTCCTGAAACGCAGAGACTGCCTCAGGAGGCCAATTAACCACATCAGAACCCTTTTTGGTCAAATCAGTCAATGGTTTAACAATAACAGAGAAATTACCAATAAATTTACGATAAAAATTGGCAAAACCCAAGAATCTCTGAAGAGCCTTTAATGAAGTAGGTTGGACCCAATCACAGATGGCCTGAACCTTGACCGGGTCCATTTCAATAACAGATGGAGACAAAATGAATCCCAGAAATGAGATCCTCTGTACGCCAAAAAAACACTTTGATCCCTGAGCATTCTCTCTCAAAATCTGGAACACAGTCCAAACATATTTCACATGAGAGTCCCAGTCATTGGAAAAAATCAAGATATCATCCAAATAAACAATCAGAAATTTATCCACAAAATCCCTGAAAATGTCATTCATGAAGGATTGGAAGACGGAAGGAGCATTAGTGAGCCCAAAGGGCATCACCAGGTACTCAAAACGCCCCTCTGGGGTATTAAACGCCGTCTTCCATTCATCCCCGTGCTTAATGCGAATAAGGTTATACGCCCCCCTGAGGTCAAGCTTGATAAACCAATTAGCACTTTTCACCCTGGAAAACAGGTCAGAAATCAAGGGTAACGGATATTGATATTTCACAGTGATAATGTTCAAGAGACGATAATCAATACACGGCCTTAATGAACCATCCTTTTTGGCCACAAAGAAAAAACCGGCACCCAAGGGTGAAAAGGATGGTCTGATATGACCCTTCTCCAAGACTCCTTGATATAAGACCGCATAGCATCATGTTCAGGTACAGACAAGTTAAAAAGGCGACCTTTAGGGAATTTACTACCAGGTACTAATTCAATAGCGCAGTCATAGCTCTATGGGGGGGCAAGGATGCAGATTACTTTCGCTAAACACATCAGAAAAATCAGTCAAAAAGTCAGGCACATCTTGAGCCTGGGGAGAGGCAGAAAAAACAGGAGTGTTGGCATTAACACATTGGCAGCCCCAACTGGTTACAGACACAGATTTCCAATCCAAAACAGGACTATGAGACTGCAACCAAGGGAAACCTAGTACAATAATGTCATGCAGATTATACAGCACCAAAAATTTGCAACTCTCCTGATGATCAGGTTCAACCCTCATTATCACCTGAGTAGAGAACTGGGGTTTATTCTCAGCCAAAGGGGTAGAATCAATCCCCAGTAGGGAATAGACTTCTGCGGGGTATCAAGGGAAAACCACAATGTTTAGCAAAATCAAAATCCATCAGGTTAATAGCTGCTCCCGAATCAACAAAAGCCTGAGCAGAAAATGTGGACAGTGAGCAAATCAGGGTAACAATCAACAGAAATTTAGTCTGAACACTACCCAAGACAACTGAGCGTGCAAAACGTCTTCCCCGCTTAGGGCAGACTGAAATAGCATGAGAGGCATCACCACAGTAGAAACATAACCCATTGCGTTTTCGAAACTCATGTCGCTGTGCCCCAGAAGCCACTCCATCACACTGCATGGGTTCAGAAGCTGGTTCACAAGGCAACACCATTCCACGCATGCCTCTACACTCACGCAAACGTCTGTCAATTTGAATAGCCAATGACATAGAATCACTGAGACCAGAGGGAGCAGGGAAACCCACCATAACATCTTTTACATTCTCTGACAGACCCTTCCGAAAAAGGGCTGCCAAAGCATCATCATTCCATTTGGTAAGAACTGCCCACTTTCGGAATTTCTGACAGTACAACTCAGCGTCCTCAAGCCCCTCATTTAATGCCAACAAGGCTTTTTCAGCTTGATCAGTGACATTAGGATCATCGTACAATAACTCCAGAGCCAGAAAAAATGCATCAACATTACTTAAAACAGGTCCCCAGGTGTCAGGGAAAAAGCCCAATCCTGAGGATCGCCGCGCAGGAGAGAGATGACAATTTGAACCTGCTGTGCTGCGTTCCCTGAGGACTTAGGTTTTAAGGCAAAAAACAACTTACAGTTATTTTTGAAATTCAGAAATTTAGCTCGATCCCCCAAAAACAAATCTGGCATGGGGATCCTAGGTTCCACAACCGGCAACCCTGCAAGATAGGTAGCAATACTCCGAACTACAGTGGCAAGATGATCCACACGGCCAGACAACTGTGCAAACTCCATTGAGAGAAAAAAAAAATCCTCCTTAGCACCAAGAGAAAAAGAGGGAAAAAAAATGCAAAAAAAAAAAAAATCTCTGACAACTCTGACAACTTTTTCTTTCCACACTATTTTTCCCTTCTGTGAGTACCATATAATTTTCAGTTTTGTGGCCGGTGATACTGTTGTGTTTTGGTAACTGAGGAGAGCAGGCAAAAACGGCAATACACCAATGAGGTTGGAATGTACTGGATTGCAGTACCCTGACTAACCACCACAACTAAAGGCAGCCGTGGAGCGTTCCTACGTTGGTCCTAGAAGCCTCGTCACAGCCTGAGAGGCTAACTACACCTAAAGGTAGAAAGAGGAAAGCTATCTGCCCCGGAGCAGATCCCCAAAGAACATAGGAAGCCCCCAAACATGTAATGGCGGTTAGACAAGAGGAAATACAGACACAGACAGAAAATAGTATGAGCAAACGCTGGGGCCCAATCTGCCTTGACAGAAAAGGTTAGGAAGGATACTTACTGTAATCCAAAAAAAACCCTAAAAAAAACAACAACGCTACTAATTGCAAAAACACCTGAGATCACACAACCTCTACCACCTAAATTAGTTCTCTGGTGTAACAAAACTAAGCCGCAGTCACAGAAAAAAAACTGGTAAAGGCAAATGAACAAACAACAGTGGCCCCAGAGGAACCGAGAGGAGACCAAGCCCCCGGGGAGGGGAACCTGGCCAACCTCACAGAAATGCAGAGAAATATGCAAATGGCAAGCAAAAAAACAAAAAACAGAAAATATCTTATCTGAGAGCAGGAGAAGAGGCAAGGCTCAGCTAGCTTCCAAGTGAACCAGGAAATAACGTTGAGTCAAGAACAATTGATCACCGGCAACCATGATGGGGGGAAACCTCCCTTATATCCAGCCATTCTGTGATTCCTGATTGCCAATCCTCATTGAATGGTTCAGTACTGTTTGTAACCACCAGAGGGAGCTTCTGCTCAAAATTCATTTCTAAAACATTCATAACACTTAACCAAATACTGGAGTTTCTGTCTAGAAAAACGAGAATCCAATATTTTCTCAACCACATACTCCAGATTGCCCTCAACCAAAACAGGGTCAGGAGGCGCAGCCATAGGAACCACTGGCTCAAACAAACCTCTTCAATAAGGACTTGTGGAACACGTTATGGATCTTAAATGTCCCTGGAAGAAGCAAATGGAAGGAAACAGGATTAAGAATCTCCATGATCTTATAAGGTTCAATGAACCTTGGCTTAAACTTTGGAGATGCAACCCTCAAAGGGATATTTCTTGAGGACAACCAAACCAAGTCCCCCACTTTAAACTGAGGACCATCAGTCCTATGCCGGTTGGCAAACCGTTGGGCCTTCTCCTGAGAGAGAGACAACCTCTCCACTACCTGGTCCCAAATCTGCTGCATTCGCTCCACAACAGAGTCAACACCCGGACAGACAGAAGCCTCCGCCTGTCCCGAAGAAAATCGAGGGTGAAACCCAAAATTGCAGAAAAATGGAGACATCAAGGTGGCAGAGCTAGCCCTATTATTAAGAGCAAACTCAGCCAAAGGCAAAAAAGAGACCCAGTCATCTTGATCAGCAGACACAAAACATCTCAAATAAGTCTCCAAGGTCTGGTTTGTTCTCTCGGTTTGTCCATTGGTCTGAGGATGAAAAGCAAAGGAGAAAGATAATTGAACACCAAGTTTAGAACAAAATGTCCTCCAAAATCTGGAAACAAACTGGACTCCTCTGTCAGACACAATGTTCTCCGGAATGCCATGTAACCGAACCACGTGCTGAAGGAACAAAGGCACCAATTCGGAGGAGAAGGTAACTTAGGTAATGGCACAAGATGTATCATCTTGGAAAACCTATCACAGATTACCCAGATAACGGTCATTCTCTGAGAAACAGGGAGGTCGAAATAAAATCCATAGAGATATGGGTCCATGGCCTCTTGGGCACAGGTAATGGCACTAACAAACCACTAGAGCGAGAGCAAGGCTTGGAGCGAGAGCAAGTCCCACAGGACTGCACAAATTCCCTGACATCACGAGACAAAGTAGGCCACCAAAAGGACCTACTCACCAAGTCTCTGGTACCAAAAATCCCGGGATGACCAGCCAACGCGGAACAATGATTCTCAGACATCACACTCTTCTCCAACTTGTCTGGGACAAACAATTTCCCAATAGGGCAGCGCTCAGGTTTATCCTCCTGACACCCTTCCAAGGCCAGTCTCAAATTGGGCGAGATGGCGGAAAGAACTACACCCTCTTTCAAAATAACAGTAGGATCAGATAACTCAGGAGAGTCCGCAAAGAAACTGCTCGATAGGGCATCGCCTTAACATTCTTAGTGCCAGGAAGAAAGGAAACCACAAAATTAAAAGTGTGAAAAACAAGGCCCACCTGGCCTGTCTAGGATTAAGTCGCTTGGCTGATTCGAGATAAACCAGATTCTTATGGTCCGTGAGGACCACCACCTGATGTTTGGCTCCTTCCAGCCAATGTCTCCACTCTTCAAAGGCCCACTTCATGGCCAATAACTCCGATTACCCACATCATAATTACGTTCAGTTGGAGAAAATTTTCGAGAGAAAAAGGCACAAGGGTTACTCTTAGAGGTCTCTGGATCTCTTTGGGACAAAACGGCACCTGCCCCAATTTCAGAGGCATAAACCTCCACCTGAAACGGTAGAGAAACATCAGGCTGCCGTAGAACAGGAGCAGAAGTGAATCTCTGCTTAAGTTCCTGAAACGCAGAGACTGCCTCAGGAGGCCAATTCACCAATCAGAACCCTTTTTGGTCAAATCAGTCAATGGTTTAACAATACCGGAGAAATTACCAATAAATTTACGATAAAAATTGGCAAAACCCAAAAATCTCTGAAGAGCCTTTAATGAAGTAGGTTGGACCCAATCACAGATGGCCTGAACCTTGACCGGGTCCATTTCAATAACAGACGGAGACAAAATGAATCCCAGAAATGAGACCTTCTGTACGCCAAAAAGACACTTTGATCCCTTCACATACAGTGCATTCTCTCTCAAAATCTGGAACACAGTCCGAACATGTTTCACATGAGAGTCCCAGTCATTGGAAAAATCAAGATATCATCCAAATAAACAATCAGAAATTTATCCAAAAATCCCTGAAAATATCATTCATGAAGGATTGGAAGACGGAAGGAGCATTAGTGAGCCCAAAAGGCATCACTAGGTACTCAAAATGCCCCTCTGGGGTATTAAACGCCGTCTTCCATTCATCCCGTGCTTAATGCGAATAAGGTTATACCCCCCCTGAGGTCAAGCTTGGTAAACCAATTAGCACTTTTCACCCTGGAAAACAGGTCAGAAATAAAGGGTAACGGATATTGATACTTCACAGTGATCTTATTCAAGAGACGATAATCAATACACGGCCTCAATGAACCATCCTTTTTGGCCACAAAGAAAAAACTGGCACCGAAGGGTGAAGAGGATGGTCTGATATGACCCTTCTTCAGTGACTCCTTGATATAAGATCGCATAGCATCGTGTTCAGGTACAGACAAGTTAAAAAGGTGACCTTTAGGAAATTTACCACCAGGCACTAATTCAATATAGCAATCGTAGCTCCTGTGAGGGGGCAAAGATGCAGATTTACTTTCACTAAATTCATCCGAAAAATCAGTCAAAAAGTCAGGAACATCCTGAGACTCGGGAGAGGCAGAAAAAACATGAGAGTCGGCATTAACACATTGGCAGCCCCAACTGGTCACAGACACAGATTTCCAATCCAAAACAGGATTATGAGACTGTAACCAAGGGAAACCTATACAATAATGTCATGCAGATTATACAGCACCAGAAATTTGCAGCTCTCCTGATGATCTGGTTCAACCCTCATTATCACCTGAGTAGAAAACTGGGGTTTATTCTCCGCCAAAGGGGTAGAATCAATGACCAGTAGGGGATAGACTTCCACAGGGGTCTCATGGGAAACCCACAACGTTTGGCAAAGTCATAATCCATCAGGTTAATAGCTGCTCCGAATCAACAAAAGCCTGAGCAGAAAATGTGGACAGGGAGCAAATCAGGGTAACAGTCAACAGAAATTTAGTCTAAACACTACCCAAGACAACTGAGCGTGCAAAATGTCTTCCCCGCTTAGGGCAGACTGAAATAGCATGAGAGGCATCACCACAGTAGAAACATAACCCATTGCGCTTTCGAAACTCATGACGCTGTGCCCCAGAAGTCACTCTATCACACTGCATGGGCTCACAAGCTGGCTCACAAGGCAACACTATCTCACGCATACCTCTGCGCTCACGCAAACGTCTGTCAATTTGAATAGCTAATGACATAGAATCATTGAGACCAGAGGGAGCAGGGAAACCCACCATAACATCCTTTACATTCTCTGACAACCCCTTCCGAAAAAGGGCTGCCAAAGCATCATCATTCCATTTGGTCAGGACTGCCCACTTTCGCAATTTCTGACAGTACAACTAAGCGTCTTCAAGACCCTGATTTAATGCCAACAAGGTTTTTTCAGCTTGATCGGTGACATTAGGTTCATCATGCAATAACCCGAGAGCCAGAAAAAATGCATCAATATCATTCAAAACAGGATCCCCAGGTGTCAGGGAAAAAGCCCAATCCTGAGGATCGCCGCGCAGGAGAGAGATGACAATTTGAACCTGCTGTGCTGTGTTACCTGAGGACTTAGGCTTTAAGGCAAAAAACAACTTACAGTTATTTTTGAAATTCAGAAATTTAGCCCGATCCCCCAAAAACAAATCTGGCATGGGAATCCTAGGTTCCACAACCGGCAACCTAGCAAGATAGGTAGCAATACTTCGAACCTCAGTGGCAAGCTGATCCACACGGCCAGACAACTGTGCAAACTCCATTGAAAGAAAAAAAAATCCTCCTCAGCACCCAGAGAAAAAGAGGGAAAAAATGCAACAGACAGAAAAAAAAAAAAAATTTTCTGACAACTCTGACAACTTTTTTCTTTCCACACTATTTTTCCCTTCTGTGAGTACCATATAATTTTCAGTTACGGCCGGTGATACTGCTATGTTTCGGTAGCTGAGGAGGACAGGAACAATAGCAGGGCAGCAGAACACCTGAGATGTTGGTAACTGATTGGTTGCAGATTCCGAAACTAACGACACAACTAGAGGTAGCCGTGGAGCGTTCTTACGTTGATCCTAGACGCCTCGTCACAGCCTGAGAGATAACTACACCTAAAGGCAGAAAGATGAAAGCTATCTGCCCCGGAGCAGATCCCCAAAGAAAATAGGAAGCCCCCAAACATATAATGGCGGTTAGACAAGATGAAAACATAAACATAGGCAGAAAATAGATTGAGCAAACGCTGGGGCCGCAAGCTGACTAAATAGGAAAGGAAAGGAGAGATTACTTTCTGCAACCCAGAAAACCCTACAAAAATCCAACAATTCTGATTACAAAAATACTGAGATCACACAATCTCGCCACCCGCTAAATCAGATCTCAGTGTGAACAAAACCAAGCTGCAGCCACTGAAAAAACAGGAAAAAGCAAATGAGCAAATAACAGTGGCTGCAGATAAACTGTGAGGAGCTCAGGCCCCAGGAGGGGACCTGGCTGACCTCCACAAAAGTGCAGAAAAGAATGCAAAAAGCAAGCACAAAAAGAAAAGCAAAAAATATCTTATCTGAAAGCAGGAGATGCAGGCAAAGACTCCAGCAAACTTCCAAATGAACCAGGAACCACAATTGAGACAAGAACAATTGATCACCGGCAACCATTATGGGAGGGAACCTCCCTTATATCAGACCAGTCAGTGAACCCAGATTGCCATTCTTTGCTGAAAGGTTCAGTACTGTCTGTAACCACCAGAGGAGCTTCTGCTCAGAAACCATCTCTAGCACATTCATAACAGAAACCCTGTCTCCAACGCCACTTCAGCTGTGTGCACCACGAACACCTCTTCCGTTTTGCCCATTACGGCTTGTGGTAGAACCTGCACCACTGCTGTGTGCTGGGAATGCCTCTAACAAATGATTTACCAGAGTTGCTTGTTTGCTCCCCAATATTAGCTCTAGGTTCCCCTGTGGCATGATGTTCTGTAATTTGACTTTATAGCGTGGATCGAAGATGCTTGCCAACCAGTAGTCGTCATCCTTCATAATTTTGGCAATGCGCGGGTCCCTTTTTAGTATCCGCAAGACATAATCACACATGTGGACCAATGTTCCAGGTGTCAATGATGCACAGCCAGTGGTGGGTGGAGGAGCACTTTCTGCCAAATCGACATCCCACCATTCACACACAAACTCTGTACCTGACCTTGGCAAGCCAACATTTTCTCTTGCCCCCTGAGAAGCATCATCCTCCCCAAAATAATCATCCCCCTCATCCTCATCCTCTTCTTCCTCCACCTCATCCAGTACAGTTCTCTGAGCAGACAATGCCTGACTGTCATGAAGGCTTCCCTTCTCCTCCTCCGCTGCAGACGCCTGATCCTTAGTGTGCGTCATAGTTTGCATGAGCAGATGCATAAGTGGGATGCTCATGCTTATGATGGTGTCATCTGCGCTTACAAGCCGTGTGCATTCTTCAAAACACTGAAGGACTTTACAGAGGTCTTTCAGCTTTGACCACTGCACACCCGACATCTATGGTTCAAAATTACCTCTCCTCCCCTATCGATGTTCTCCCTCACAGTTCATTCCCCTTTAACTACTGGGCCTGTAAACTGGACACCTGACCTGAATTGGCACAAAATGCCTTACAGGAGCTCGCTTGCCCTGCTGTATTGTGCTATCAGAAAGAGTCTTCAGTGCTGCTGGATCAATCCTGACAGAAAGAAGGACCCGTCTGTCGACCCAAAATATTGGTGATCTCACCTTCATTAAAATGAACCATGCCTTCGTTTCAAAGGATTTTTTACCACCTTCACCTGATGACACATAGGTTGCCAGCAAAATGGCTCGCTTTGTCCTCCTCTTCCTCCGTCTTCTTCAATTCCTCCATTTGCAGCTGCTGAAAGTCCAGCCTACACCTCAACATATGCCAGTTTTTCCACCTCCCTAACTGGGCTGTCCTCCCAAGGGTCGAGGACACCACCTGGCCACCCGGGCAAGTGCCGGTGCCCTGAACAGGTTGGGGGCCCACTCGTGGGCGACGGCACTGGCACAGGGCCCCTCTTAGTACGTCGGTGTCTCTGATGGTGGGGGGCCCAACAGCGTACTATGAGGGGCCCTGTGCCAGTGCCGTTGCTAACGAGTGGGCCCCCCCTGCTTGCTCAGGGCCCCAGCTCTTACAATACTTACCTCTCCCTGCTCCACCGCTGTAACGTCTTCCGCATTTCCTGACAGTGACATTCAGGTCAGAGAGCGCGGTGACGTCATGTCTGTACGCCCTCTGCCTGAACATTCCAAGTGCAGAAAGCTGGAAGATGGCGACGCTGAGGAGTCCAGAGTAGAGCAGTGCCCAGTGAGGAGAGGTATTTCATTTTTTTTAATGTTTAGAGCAATATATGGGGAGCATTATACACTGGAAAATTATATAGGAGGCCCATCATACACTTGAGCATCATAGATAGGGCACATTATACACTGGAGCATTATATAGGCCCATCATACACTGGAGCATGATCCATGGGGCCCATCATATACTGGAGCATCATATGGGGCCCATTATATATGGAGCATTATATAGGCTCATCATACACTGGAGCATGATCCATGGTGCCCATCATATACTGGAGCATCATATGGGGCCATTATATATGGAGCATTATATAGGCCCATCATACACTGGAGCATCATCCATGGGGCCCATCATACACTGGAGCATTATAAACGGGGCCCATCATACACTGCATCATTATAAATGTGGACCATTATATTTGGAGCATTATGTGGGGCCCATCATACACTGGAGCATTATATGGGGCCAAATGGAAGAGGTGTTCGTGGTGCACACAGTCGAAGTGGCGTTGGTGACAGGGGTTTCATGATCATGTTGTGGACTGATTTCTCCAGGACAGCTCACACGCCTGGTAATCAGGAATCTATAGCAACAGACAGGAGACTTTAGTTGTCAACTATGGTTAAAAATTACTTCTCCTCCCCTATCGATGTTCTCCCTCACCGGTCATTCCCCTTTGACTACTGGGCCTGTAAACTGGACACCTGGCATGAATTGGCACAATATGCCTTACAGGAGCTCGCTTGCCCTGCTGGTAGTGTGCTATCTGAAAGAGTCTTCAGTGCTGCAAGATCAATCCTGACAGTAAGAAGGTCCCGTCTGTCTACGCAAAATGTTGATGATCTAACCTTCATTAAAATGAACCATGCATGGGTTTCAAAGGACTTTGTCCCACCTTCCCCTGATGACACATAGGTTGCCAGAAAAGTGGCTCGCTTTGTCTTCCTCTTCCTCGGACTTCTCAAATTCCTCCATTTGCAGCTGCTTTACGTCCATTATACACCTCAACACATGCCATTTTTGCCACCTCCCGATCTGGGCTGTCCCCCCCCTCCTCCACCCCCAACTTTTTATATTCTGGTGTGATCAATACTGAGCCTGTGAGAGCCAGTGTCTTACTCTGGCAAAATATACAGAGATTTACAATTTCCCCAACCCTGTATACAGCTGTACGCTTGTAATCCATTACCCTTCTTCTAGTTTTTAGGTTCTGGTGTGATCAATACTGAGCCTGTGAGAGCCAGTGTCTGACTCTGGCAAAATATATGGAGATTTACAATTTCCCCAACCCTGTATACAGCTGTCCGCTTGTAATCCATTACCTTTTTCTAGTTTTTAGATTCTGGTGTGATCAATACTGAGCCTGTGAGAGCCACTGTGTGACTCTGGCAAAATATACGGAGATTTACAATTTCCCCAACCCTGTATACAGCTGTCCGCTTGTTATCCATTACCCTTTTTCTAGTTTTTAGATTCTGGTGTGATCTATACTGAGCCTGTGAGAGCTAATGTCTGACTCTGGCAAAATATACAGAGATTTACAATTTCCCCAACCCTGTACACAGCTGTCCACTTGTAATCCATTACCCTTTTTCTAGTTTTTATATTCTGGTGTGAACAATACTGAGCCTGTGAGAGCCAGTGTCTGACTCTGGCAAAATATATGGAGATTTACAACTTCCCCAACCCTGTATACAGCTGTCCGCTTGTAATCCATTACCCTTTTACAGCTGGTATCTTCTGATACAGTTCCATTTTCTGCCTTCTGTATTACGGTCAAATCCATACTGAGAGAGTGTCTGTGTGTTACTCCGGAAATATATACGGAGTTTTACAATTACCCCTACACTGTATACGCCTGGTATCTTCGGATACATTAACCTTTTTTGCTTTTTATATTCTTGTCTACACCATACAGAGCCTGTGAGCGTCTGTCTGTTACTCCGGAAATAAATACGGAGATTTACAATAACCCCTAGACTGTATACATCTGTACGCTTGGGATACAGTACCCTTTTTTGCAGAAAGTCGTCCTCCCCCCAACCGTAAGTGCATCATTGACACCTGGAACATTGGCCTACATGTGTGATTATTTCCTACGGATCTTTTTATATTAATAATAATCTTTATTTTTTATATTCTTGTGTAATCCATACTGAGCCTGTGACCGTCATTGTCTGACTCCTGAAATATATACGGTGATTTCCAATATTTTACCTAGACTATATATACCTGGTATCTGCTGATAGAGTACCCCTTTTTCATCTTTTTATATTCTTGTGTAATCCATACTGAGCCTGTGAGCGTCATTGTCTGCCTCCTGAAATATAAACGGAGATTTAGAAAATTTTCACGATACTATATATACCTGGTATTTGCTGATACAGTACCCCTTTTCTTTATTATATTCTGGTGTAATCCATACTGAGCCTGAAAGCGTCAGTGTCTGCCTCCTGAAATATATACGGAGATTTTCAATGTTTTCACTATACTATATATACCTGGTATCTGATGATACAGTACCCTTTTTCAGCTTTTTATATTGTGGTCTAATCCATACTGAGCCTATGAACGTCTGTCTGTTACTCCAGAAATATATCCGAAGATTTAAAAATTCCCCCAACACTGTATACAGTGTACGCTTGTAATACATTACCCTTTTTCTACTTTTTATATTCTGGTGTAATCAATACTGAGCCTGAGAGCGTCATTGTCTGCCTCCTGAAATATATACGCAGATTTAGAATATTTTCACTATACTACCTTGTATTGGTGATACAGTACCCTTTTTTGTCCTCCTTTGCCTCGGACTTCTCCAATTCATCCATTTCATGCTGATTTACATCCATTATACACCTCAACATATGCCATTTTTGCAACCTCCCTATCTGGGCTGTCCACCCCTCCACCCCCCAAACTTTTTATATTCTTGTGTAATCAATACTGAGCCTGTAAGCGTCATTGTCTGCCTCCTGAAATATATACGGAGATTTAGAATATTTTCACTATACTACCTTGTATCTGGTGATACAGTACCCCTTTTTCACCTTTTTATATTATTGTGTAATGCAGACTGAGCCTGTGAGCATCAGACTCTGCCACCTGAAATATACACGGAGATTTAGAATATTTTCACCATACCATATATACCTTGCATCTGGTGAAACACTACCCTTTTTCAGCTTTTATATTATTGTGTAATACATACTGAGCCTGAGAGCATCAGTGGCTGCCTCCTGAAATATATACTGAGATTTAGAATATTTTAACTATACTATATATACCTGGCATCTGCTGATACAGTACTCCTTTTTCTTCTTATATATTCTTGTGTAATCCATACTGAGCCTGTGAGCGTCATTATCTGACTCTGAAATATATACAGAGATTTAGAACATTTTGACTATACTATTATGCATGGAATCTGATGATACAGTGTCCCTTTTTCTTATATATTCTTGTGTAATCCAGACTGAGCCTGTGAGCGTCAGAGTCTGCCTCCTGAAATATATACGGAGATTTAGAATATTTTCACCATACTATATATACCTTGCATCTGGTGAAACACTACCCTTTTTCAGCTTTTTATATTATTGTGTAATACATACTGAGCCTGAGAGCATCAGTGGCTGCCTCCTGAAATATATACTGAGATTTAGAATATTTTAACTATACTATATATACCTGGCATCTGCTGAAACAGTACCCCTTTTTCTTCTTATAATATTCTTGTGTAATCCATACTGAGCCTGTGAGCGTCATTATCTGACTCCTGAAATATATACAGAGATTTAGAACATTTTGACTATACTATATATACCTGGTATCTGCTGAGACAGTACCCCTTTTTCTTCTTATTATATTCTTGTGTAATCCAGACTGAGCCTGTGAGCGTCTGTCTGGTACTCCGTAAATATATACGGAGATTTACAATGACCCCTAGACTGTATCCAGCTGTACGCTTCTGATACAGTACCCTTTTTGCAATAAAGTCCTCCTCCACCCACCACTCTGTGCATCATTGACACCTGGAACATTGGCCCACATGTGTGATTATTTCTTGCTGATCTTTTTATATTCTTGTGTAATCCAGACTGAGCCTTTGAGAATCAGTCTGCCTCCTGAAATATATATGGAGATTTATAATATTTTCACTATACTATATATACCTTGTATCTGGTGAAACACTACCCTTTTTCAGCTTTTTATATTATTGTGTAATACATACAGAGCCTGAGAGTGTCAGTGGCTGCCTCCTGAAATATATACTGAGATTTCGAATATTTTGACTATACTATATATACCTGGCATCTGCTGATACAGTACCCCTTTTTCTTCTTTTAATATTCTTGTGTAATCCAGACTGAGCCTGTGAGCATCAGAGTCTGCCTCCTGAAATATATACGGAGATTTAGAATATTTTCACTATACTATATATACCTTGTATCTGTTGAAACACTACCCTTTTTCAGCTTTTTATATTATTGTGTAATACATACTGAGCCTGAGAGCATCAGGGGCTGCCTCCTGAAATATATACGGAGATTTAGAATATTTTGACTATACTATACAGTATATACCTGGTATCTGCTGATACAGTACCCCTTTTTCATATTACACTATTGTGTAATCTATACTGAGCCTGAGAGCGTCAGTGTCTACCTCCAATAAATATATACGGAGATTTAGAATATTTTCACTGTACAGGAGCTCGCTTGCCCTGCTGGTAGTGTGCCATCAGAAAGAGTCTTCTGGCTCAAGAAGGCCTGGAAGGCTCCCTTTAGTGGGAGTAGGTAAACCGCTTTTAAAGCCGGAGCATCAGGAACAGATTTTGGCTTAGATTGCCAAAACAGCCTCCATCTCTATCTCCTCCTCTTCAGAACTTTCAAAAAATGCAAGGACTGAGTCATCAGTGCAGGCTCCTGGTCAGGAACAACACCTTTCCTTGTGTGCTTCACCCCCACCAAAAGTGAAGGATGCGGCAGCCCACACTTCAGATTACTCCATGGAGCTATTTTCACATAACATGCCCTGGTTATCAAGTCAAATCCTGAATTCCCCAGTCCAACATGAATCAGAGATAGAGAGCACTGATGCACAGCCACTGCTAGATGATTCTGCTGGTACATTCACCCAGAGCACTACATTTCCCTCGCAGTCTACTGAACCAGAATAGGACACTGATGAAACTCAGGTGCCCCTGATGAAATTGAAGAGGAGGTGATGGATGACCCACTTGTTGACCCGGATTGGCATCCATTGGGGGAAGAGGGTGCTGCTGGCAGTAGCTCAGAAGAGGAGAAAGAACCGCAGCAGGCATCGACTTCGCAGCAGCAGTTATCTGGCAGGCGCCTAGCAGTCCAAAAAGTTGTTAAAAAAACAAAAAGAGTTGCAGGACAGGTTTGCCAGACAGTCAAATTAGCACAGCGTGCAAGCCCTGAAAATGTATACCATAGTAGGAGCAGTCCAGTGTGGCACTTTTTTAACCTAAATCCTATTGATGAGGCAAAGGTTATCTGTAAGCAGTGCGGAAGGACCTTTAGCCGAGGGAAAAATCTCAGAAATTTGAATGCCAGTTGCATGCTTAGACATTTAATGAACATGCACTTGCAAGCATGGACAGACTACAAAACCTACAAATCCCCCCCCTGGGCCGACGTCAGCACCAGGCGCACCCAGGCAAGTGCCGGTTCCCTGACCAGGTGGGGGGGCCGACTCGTTGGCGACGGCACTGGCACATGGCCTCTCATAGTACAAAAATGTGTCTCTGATGGTGGGAGGGCCCACTCGCCGTCAGACACACTGGCGTACTATGAGGGGCCCTGTGCCTTTGCCGTCGCCCATGAGTCTGCCCCCCCTCCAGCTAAAGGCCCCAGCACTTGCAATACTAACCTCTCCATGCTCCACTGCTGTGACGTCTTCCACGTTTCCTGACAGTGACATTCAGGTTAGAGAGCGTGATGCCGTCACGTCTGTACGCCCTCTGCCTAAATAGTCCAAGTGCAGAGAGCTGTAAGATGGCGACGCTGAGGAGTCCAGAGTAGAGCAGTGCACAGCGAGTAGAGGTATTTCATTTTTTGTAATGTTTGGAGGAATATATGTTGAGCATTATACACTAGATCATTAATAATGGGGCCAATTATATATGGAGCATGATTTTGGCCAATAAGACACTGGAGCATCATCCCTGGGGCCCAACATATACTGGAGCATTCTAAATGGGGCAGATCAGACACTGGAGCAGCATCCATGGGGCCCATCATATACTGGAGCATTGTAAATGGGGGACATCAGACACTGGAGCAGCATTTACAGGGCCCATTATACACTGATTAATTAATAATGGGGCCCATTTTATATGGAGCATGATTTTGGCCCATAAGACACTGGAGCATCATCCATGGAACCAAAATAATACAGGAGCATTCTAAATGGGGCAGATCAGACACTGGAGCATTATCCATGGGGCCCATCATATACTGGAGGATCATATGGGTTTCATTATGGGGTCTATTCTGTATGGAGCATTATATGGGCCCATCATATACTTTATGGAGCTTTATATGCGACTCATTATACTGTGGGGCTCATTATACTCTATGGGGACTGTCCTACACTGTATGGCACATTATATGGGGACCATCATATACTGGAGCATTATGTGGAGCTCATCATATACTGTATGTGTTATGAGCTCGGTTGCAACAGCTTTATTATATAATGGATTGCAACCGAACCCGGGGTCAGCGATGCAGTTTATGTTCACTGCTGCCGAACACCCCTAGAGTATGAGGGTCAAACTGACGACAGAAATCTAACATTAGATCTCGCCTGTGTTAATTCACACTAGGGTAGATGTAGAATTGGCACTATCTCCGTTAACGTCACTGGAGATGTACTATCATCTGGCGTAGATGTAGCCCTGTTAATGGCACAGAAGCCACTTGGCAGGTATTAGGTTTGCACTTTGTGCTGCAAGCTGGTATAGACGTAGCCCTGTTGACTGCACAGAAGCTACGTGCCAGCCGCTAGGAAGTGCGTGCAACTGACGTCAGGCGTACGTGCTACCAGCCGGCATGAGACCGGGCTGAGCAACTCTCTATTCAGCTTGGCAGGCGATGCCCAGGTTACGCGCCACGCAGTCTGCTCAGGGTGAATAGCTACGCTATATTCATAGCAGGACTGCATCACGTTAGCTACAGGTTACACACCCCGCAGTCTGCTCAGGGTGTATAGCTACCCTATATTCGTAGCAAGACTGCACCACATGGGCTACCTGCCTGGCATAAGCTGAACCTGCCTAAAGGACCTGAGATAATTAGCCGAGCGTACTCTGGCATCGGCAGGTCCCGTAGAGCAAAGCTAGAGAGCATGTGGAGCCCAGATTCTGGTACGTCCACACATGTGCACTGCCTATTTTAGTATGATCTGACCGTGCCGCACCGCGGACAGACAAGCTATTTAAAGGCTAAGCTCCGCCCCCAGCCATCTCGTCAATTGCATCACCAATGACGTCATCCGTGACCAATCAGGCGATGCCAGGTCAGAGGATCAGCTGACATTTAGCACCAATCATGGCTCGCCATGTCACGGACATGCTCAGTGCAGGCATTTCTGGACTTAGGCTTACGACAGCCTTTTCTTGTTCCGTAAGGCTACTATGAACAAAGACCCGAGTAGCTATTTGTGCCTCTCGGGTGTTGGTTAGGCGTTGGGATCAACGGCGAAGCTGAACAGCATCTGCCTCGGCTGGGTCTGGATGGGAGACCACAGACTCCTTGGATCCAGGTTTAGATACCGCTGTCGCCCGATGCCTAACATTATCGCTGCCACTTGATGCTCATATTCCTCAATGAGCAGGGGAGCATGAATATGGTCCATAGATTCCCAAGTGCGATCCCTCCAGTGTACTAAATAAAAGTTTTTGCCGCACACCATGTTAGACCCCACAATCGCCTCTACCTCGAAATCCTCACCCCCGGTGTCAGAAGCATGCTGAGCTTCTGAGAATTTTGTTAGGCGAACGGGTTTCAGGAGTGACACATGGAATGTATCATGTATCCTCAAGTGCCGAGGCAATTGCAGACGATACACCACGGGATTTACTTGGGCCAGAATTTTAAAAGGACCAATAAACCGAGTGGTGAATTTAGCCGATTCCCCGCGAACTCTAATATTACGAGCCGCGAGCCAGACCCTGTCGCCCGGAGAGAAAACGGTAGCTGGACGACGAGGAGTGTCAGCCGACTGTCTCATCTGATTTTTGGAGGCCAATAACGCTTCCTGCGTCTGATCCCAGACGTCCCACGCCTCCATAGCCCAATCTCTGACCCCAGGCTCCCCAGAGTTAACTGGCATAGGAACTGGCACACGTGGGTGCTGACCATTGTTCAACAGGAAAGGAGTCTGACCTGTGGAATCTGCCACTGCATTATTTAGAGCAAATTCTGCCCATGGAAGCAAAGTTGCCCAATTATTTTGATTGGCAGAAGCGAAATGACGCAAGTATGTCACTATCGTCTGATTAGAGCGTTCCACCAGGCCGTTGGTCTCTGGGTGATAGGCCGTAGAGAGGTTCAGTTCAATACTACACAGATTACACAATTCTCTCCAAATCCGAGAGGTGAACTGAGTGTCAGGGACACCGCACTGTACTTGCTCACTGAGCCAGTGCGCATGTCCTGAGTAAACAAACTATGCCCTAAAAGATACCTGTGTAGAGAGGCAGCAGCAGGGAAGACGTGTGTTTCAGAGGACCAGGACCTGCAGCATGTGACTGCCAAGGGGTGGAGCTGACCACACGTTTCTCAGAGGAAGCAGGAACAGCTAGAGAATGCTTCCGGCAAGAGGACCTGAAGCACGTGACTGCCTAGGGGCGTGGCCTAAGCTCAGGAGAACTAGGAGATGAAGGAAAACTCCTAGAAGGGTAACTACGAAATAAAGTTACCAAGAACCCTAGACAGAACGGATAGTCAGGATAGCCAGGTAATACACAGAGGTAGCAACGCAGTACAAGAGGAACGGGCAGAGAATAATCAGAACACAGCCAAGGGGTCATACACAGAGGGAGTAACACAGTACAAGAGGAGCAGGCAGAGAATAATCAGAACATAGCCAAGAGGTCATACAAAGAGGGAGCAACGCAGTACAAACGGGACAGGCAAAACTCGTAACAGGGACACAGCCAAATCAGAACCAGACAGACAAAACGTAGCACAGTCACAAAGCACTGGCACAAGCACAGGGTCAGACACACTCAGCCAAAGGTCAGAGTATAAACAACAAAGATTGGCCTCACAGTGAGGCTATAAAAAGCCTCCCATGACCCAGAAAGAGGCCAACCAAGTTAACCCCGTGACTACCTGGTCCAAGAACCCAGTAAACCATGACGCTGAGGACATTGATCACAGACAATCCTATCAGGCATACCGTGAAGACGGAAGACGTGACAGATAAATAGTGATGCCAGTACCCGGGAAGAAGGAACCCTAGGAAGGGGTACCAGGTGAACCATCTTAGAAAAATGGTCAGAAACCACCCACATGGCCGTATTACCCCGGGACTTAGGTAACTCAACCACGAAATACATCCCAAGGTCTATCCGCCACGGGTAACGGATGTAGAAGACCCGCCGGACTCTGATGAGAAGATTTATTTCTCACGCAGGAGATGCATGCTTGGACGTATTCTTTAACATCCTGGGACAAACGAGGCCACCAATACGAGCGTTGGAGGAACTCAGTGGTGCATTTGATTCCAAAATGACCTCCGACCTTAGAGGCATGTGCCCACGAGAGCACCTCATTCTGTAGGTTCGGGGGAACAAACATCTTCCCGGGTGGAACCTGGTCTAGAGTCACCGGTGCCACCGTTCGCATACTCTCAGGAGGAACGATAAGTCTGTGCTCGTCATCGTCCTCCATCGTATCCATGGACCTAGATAGAGCATCCGCCGAGGATTCTTCTCTTCTTTTTGAAAATTGATGGTAAAATTGAATCGGGCAAAAAAGAGGGACCACCGAGCCTGCCTCGGGTTGAGACGCTGCTCCGTCTGCAGGTATGAGAGATTTTTATGGCCAGAATACACCACAAACGGATGTTTAGCTCCCTCCAAAAGATACCTCCATTCAACAAAAGTCAATTTTATTGCGAGTAACTCTTTATCCCCAATAGTATAATTCCTCTCCGCTGAAGAAAAGGTCTTGGACAAGAAGAAATATGGTCTTCTCCGACCCTGCCCATTCTTTTGGGAAAGGTCAGTACCTGCCCCTACAGAGGATGCGTCGACCTCCAAATAGAATGGCTTATTGACATCTGGTCGATGTAGGATGGGAGCTTTTGAGAAATAAGACTTGATCTCCTGGAAAGCCTCAGATGTCTCTTTAGACCAGTTTTTTGGGTTGGCACCTTTCTTGGTTAGCGCGCCAAAGGAGCCACCAGTGTAGAAAAATGTGGTATAAATTGCCGATAATAATTGATGAACCCCATGAAGCGCTGCACCGTCTTCAGAGAATGGGGCTCCTGCCAATTCTGTACGGCTACCAATTTTTGGGGATCCATGGCAAAGCCCTTACTGGATAAAATGTACCTCAAGAATGGTAAAGACTCTTGTTCGAACTGACATTTCTCCAGCTTGCAATACAGAGAATTTGCGCGCAAACGCTCAAAAACTCTGCGCACATCCTCTCTGTGTGTGGAGAGGTCCAGGGAAAAGATCAGGATATCGTCAAGATATTACTACCACGGAGGACAGCAGCAGATCTCGAAAGATATCATTGACGAAATCCTGAAAGACGGCGGGGGCATTTCATAACCTGAAGGGCATGACGAGGTACTCGTTGTGGCCATCACGAGTATTAAAGGCCGTCTCACACTCGTCGCCCTCACGGATTTGTATGAGGATATAGGCCCCATGCAGGTCTAATTTAGTGAAAAATTTAGCCCCTCGAAGTCTGTCGAACAGTTCAGAGATCAGGGTCAGGGGATATTTGTTCTTGGTGATTGCGTTTAATCACCTGTAATCAATACACGGACGTAGGTCACCTCCTTTAATCTGGACGAAGAAGAACCCCGCTCCAGCAGGAGAGACCGATTTCCTGATAAACCCCCGGGCCAGGTTCTCCTTGATGTAATCGGACATAGCCTGGGTCTCAGGTACAGATAAGGGATAAACCCTACCGCGAGGAGGCTCTGATCCGGGGATCAGATCTATGGCGCAGTCATAAGGTCGGAGGGCAGGCAAGGTCTCTGCAGCCTTTTTCGAGAACACATCGGCATAGCTCCAATATTGCTCTGGAAGTGCCTCTAGACCGGCAGGCGGGTCTAAGACCACCTTCTGAGTTGATGCCACCATACACTGGGTAGTGCATCTCTCACCCCATGAATAAACTGTCCCAGTGTTGCAGTTTATATGTGAGTTGTGAGAACGTAACCACGAAGACCCAATAGGACCTCATCCAATCCTCCGTGAAGGATAAGGAACGAGATATCCTCCCGGTGACCCTGAGGAAACGACATGGTGAGGGGACTATACTGGTGGGTGATCTGTGTGTCTAACATGGAACCGTTGACTACCCTGATGTTTATGGGTCTGGACAGTAATTCCATAGGAACGGCGTGCTTCTGGGCAAAAGTTGATGACAAAAAATTGCCATCTGCCCCAGAATCCACCACCGCCTTGGCAGCAACCGTGGTTGTTCCGAAAAGCAATGTCACCTTATAGGCTAGTCTGGAGGAAGAAGTCTCTGAGTCTAACACACCTCCTCCGATGGTGGTTAGACACTCTCGTTCTCCCGCCCGCTTGGAACCCTTATTATTGGGGTACTCCAAGAGATGTGTAGGACGGGAGTGAGGGACCATTTCCTGGTCTGGGAAATATCCATTGGCTCCAGTTCCGTGTCTGGAACCACAGATTCGGAAGTCAATTTAGAAAATGACGGTGCCAATGGAAACCGAGGTTTAGAGACCTTCAGCTCCAACTTGCTTTCTGCATGACGTAAATCAATACGGTTGGCGAGGGTCATTAATTCTTCCAGGGAGGTTGGAAACTCCCTGGTGGCTAGAGGATCTTTTATATGCCCAGCCAAACCCTTCCATAACACCGGAATTAGCGACGGTTCAGAGCAATCCAGTTCTGCCGCTAATGTCCTGAACTGGATGGCATAATGACTGGCGGTGGTCGAACCCTGCACTAATGTAAGCAGCTTAAGAGCTGTATCATGTGTGACCCGAGGACCGAGGAACACACCTTTTAGGGTTCTAAGAAAGAGACCCACATTGGTCACTACCGGATCACTCCATTCCCAGAGAGGAGTAGCCCACTCCAAGGCCCTGTGGGTAAGCAATAGGATAACGAAACCACTTTAGCCCTTTCGGGGGGGAACATGCCTCCATCATTTCTACTTGAATGGATCATTGATTAATGAATCCCCTGCAGGATTTACTGTCCCCAGAAAGTTTTTCCGACAGAGCAAAATGCAGTAATGACACTTTAGCAGCTACCGCAGCTTGCAAGCAGCAGAGCTTACGAGATTTGCTGCTTGTGCGGCCGCCTGAGTAGCTACTGCAGTGAGATCAGCAACTGGAGCTGCCTGCTCCAGAGACCTAATTCTGGACCCTAGTTGCTGAACATAGCGCTGCAGCTGCTGGTCGTCAGCCATGATCGGCTAGACCCTGGCGGTCAGATACTGTTATGAGCTCGGTTGCAACAGCTTTATTATATAATGGATTGCAACCAAACCCGGGTCCGCGATGCAGTTTATGTTCACTGCTGCCGAACACCCCTAGAGTATGAGGGTCAAACTGACGACAGAAATCTAACATTAAATCTCGCCTGTCTTAATTTACACTAGGGGAGATGTAGAATTGGCACTTCTCCGTTAACGTCACAGGAGATGTGCTATCAACTGGCATAGATGTAGCCCTGTTAATGGCACAGAAGCCACTTGCCAGATATTAGGTTTGCACTATGTGCTGCAAGCTGGTACAGACATAGCCCTGTTGACTGCACAGAAGCTACGTGCCAGCCACTAGGAAGTGCGTGCGACTGACGCCAGGCGTACGTGCTACCAGCCGACGTGAGTCCGGGCTGAGCAACTCTCCATTCAGCTTGGCAGGCAATGCCCAGGTTATGCGACACGCAGTCTGCTCAAGTTGTATAGCTACCCTATATTCGTAGCAGGACTGCACCACGTTAGCTACAGGTTACGCGCCCAGCAGTCTGCTCAGGGTGTATAGCTACGCTATATTCGTAGCAGGACTGCATCACGTTAGCTACAGGTTACGTGCCCGGCAGTCTGCTCAGGGTGTATAGCTACCCTATATTCTTAGCAAGACTGCGCCACATTGGCTACCTGCCTGGCATAAGCTGAACCTGCCTAAAGGACCTGTGATAATTAGCCGAGCGTACTCTGCCATCGGCAGGTCCCGTAGAGCAAAGCTAGAGAGCACGTGGAGCCCAGATTCTGGTACGTCCACACATGAGCACTGCCTATTTTAGTATGATCTGACCGCACCGCGCCGCGGACAGATAAGCTATTTAAAAGGAATCTGTCACCCTAAATTGGCGGGATATTTAAATGATGGCATTCAGGTCAGATGGGCGGTGTTTTGGGTACTTGCCTTAACATGTTGTTCGCCGCTGTCTCCATTATTTCTGGGAATTGTAGTCGTTGCCCTCCATATAACGCACCTGCGCATTGCAATCTTGAATTGAACACGCGCAGTATGCTTTGCCCGCAGATTGCAATGCGCAGGCGCATTATATGGAGGGCAACGACTACAATTCCCAGAAATAATGGAGACAGCGGTGAACAACATGTTAAGGCAAGTACCCAAAACACCGCCCATCTGACCTGACTGCCATCATTTAAATATCCCGCCAATTTAGGGTGACAGATTCCCTTTAAGGGCTAAGCTCCGCCTCCAGCCATCTCGTCAATCGCATCACCAATGACGTCATCCGTGACCAATCAGACGATGCCAGGCCAGAGGATCAGCTGACATTTAGCACCAATCATGGCTCGCCATGTCACGGACATGCTCAGTGCAGGCATTTCTGGACTTAGGCTTACGACAGCCTTTTCTTATTCCGTAACCTAGGTTTAAGGCTACTATGAACAAAGACCCAAGAAACTATTTGTGCCTCTTGGGTATTGGCTAGGGTTGGGATCGACAGTGAAGCTGAGCAGCATATGCCTTGGCTGGGTCTGGATGGGAGACCACAGACTCCTCAGATCCAGGTTCAGATGCCAAACAGTATGTGGGACCAATTATGTATGGAGCAATATATGGGGCTCATTATTCTGTATGGTGCACTGTGTGGTGGCCATAATACTTTATGGAGCAATATACTGTCTGGTTTTTGAGCTATTGTAGATTTTAACATAGATATCAGTCATGCAAGAAGTGAAGCATTTTTCAATGTACTATACCGATATTTCTGTGCCGTATCGGAGCATCATGAATTGTGGTATGTGTTAAAGGGGCCCACTGACACTCTTTGGCCTGGGGCACACGAAAATTGGGAGCCATCCCTACCCCCCACAAGTTTAGCCAAATAACCCCCAGTTTTCAATGCGTAACTATTAATTTAAAATTAATTAAGGTTGCCAAGCCTAAGTGATAAGAATTTATGTTGTTGGCATTGAAATGTGCACTGTAGGTATGTTTACTGTCCTCCACTCCATGGCGACTTTGCTTCCCCATTGACTTTCATTGGGTTTCTTGTTTCAGTCGGACCCCCGACTTTTCCCGATATTCGGCTGATTTCGTTAGAACCAACTTTTGAGAAAGTCAGGTTTCGTGAAACCCAACTCGACTCTAAAAAAGGGAAAGTCGCTCATCTCTCTGAGTCGCCCGCCAGGGCCTTGGGGTACTCGGAACCGAGCCTGTTGACTTCTATGGGGGATGTCACGGTAGCCATGACTCGGTCCGTGGCCCTGGGCACTCACCAAAAAGGGGATTTATTTACTGGGGATAATGTTCGTGTAGTGATTCGTGAAGCCACCTGTGGTGTCTGGTCAGGGTGACCAGCGCTGCAGCTCAGGTCCTCTGGAAGTGATGGTATTCTACAGCCAGTTGGCAAACCTCCCACAGGTGAGGTTATAGTCTTCCAGGGCAGGTAGATGTTGTAGTGTAGAAATGGTGCTTGTGAATGTAGCAGAGAAGAATGTGCGTCGCTGGAATAACTCTAGGAGACAGTTCAGATGCAGTTTCAGGGTTTTACTCACAGTCTCTTGTGCACCATACAGATGCCCGCTTGGCACTGTGTCCTCCGGGCGAGTGGTCCAGCAACCCCCAGGTAAATTGGTCGCACTTCCAAGGACTCCCTTTCAGTGTGTTCCTTTCCTGGCCTCCTCTCTCTGTGCTTTTCACTCCTTTCTTCCTAGCACCTCACCATGCAGTCCTTCAGATCAGAATCTGCGGTCCTGTCGGGAAACAGATTAGTTCTGTACATCCTTGGCCTATATAGCTTCCTTCCGGGGGATGCTGCTGGTGGTAGTAGCAATGACCCATAAAGTGATCACCGTCGTCGACTTACTAGCAGGGCCTGAAGCTTTCCCACTAGTCTAGGGGCCGTGCCCTGATGGCCTGGGCCTTCCTATCTTGGATAGGGCCACGGATGGAATAATCACTGTCCGTGCTCTTAGAACCTTTCTTATACGCTCCAGAAGCTCCTCAAGGCTTGCTCTCCTCCGAGAGACTGACCTCTAAAACTTCTCTTCTCCTCTTACTGCTGCCTAAGCTCCACCCACCCATACACCCTGTACTAACTGTAATTGGTGGGTTCAGTCCCTCTGCCCTTGTTCACATTTACATCACTTGACAAGTGGAAAGGTTTTTAATACTAGAGTAGGACTGTCCCACGAGGGTTAGCCTTGACGTGGCGGGATGGCTTGTACATTCTTTTGATCAAAATTATGTTTACTAAATATCCTTTTAATTATTACTACCTTCATGCATTTTTTGCAAAAAAAATTGTATTTATTTTATTTTAGGACATTTTTTATTTTTGTGCCTGGTTTTCTGTGTAATGGTCATGCGTTAATATGCATTTACATTTTGCATACACATTAATTTACTTTTTCAGTTCAGATCTAGTTTTCTATGTAGTTCAGAGTGCATTCTGTGCATATAAGGGTGGGACCGCCCTGTTTCTGAGTTGAGAAATCCATCCTGTCTGGCCTATGCTTTAACTGGTGGGTTTTCAGTCCCTCTGCCCTTGTTCACATTTATGTCACTTGACAAGTGGAAAGTTTTTAATACTAGAGTAGGACTGTCCCACGAGGGTTGCCTTGACATGACGGGATGGCTTGTACATTCTTTTGATCAAAATTATGTTTACTAGACTGCCAGGAAGATGGACGTGTAGTCTGTCAGCTCCAGTGAATCCTCTTCTAAATCAACCCATATCTACCTTCAAGGGCATTTTGGAAACTTACGTTTTGGAGATTTATCAATCTAGTCACACAGACCAACTTTACCGTACCTGAGCTCTCATCTCCCTGCGGCGCTTGTTTCCTGTCAGAACTGCGGTTACCCGGTGGTCTTGTGGGCGGAGGGTCAGAGACAGTGGATACCCTGAAGAAATTCTCCTCACCACCGGGGATTCATCATCGGAGACTCCGGTAAGAACCGCTATTATATCTGTGTGCGCAGGCGCATAAACACCCGTTTCTAACAGGATTCCCGAGGCTCCTTGGAAAGAACGCATAGCTTGGGAACCGATGTTCCATTCCGCTGGATAGCGGCCGGCTCCAGAGTCCCTCTCGGCTATAGAAACAGTTTTTAAGGCTGCAGCTCCCTTTACAAGTTCCATTCACAGACTGCGAGTTTGATGAATCTGCAATTGCGGATCCGCTGCTATCTTTACTAGCGCTCTGCACAGGCACATCCCTTCATATCAACTCCTGCTTATCCAAAACTCTGACGAGCTCCCTGTGAATCATATTTTTCTGACGGTATTTGCGGTTTCAGCAGTGTCCCTCTATTTCAGCTCCCAGTTGCCAGGTACAGTAACTGATAACTTTACTCCTTAACAAAATATAGAGTTTTGGGGCAATGCCAGGTTTCCTTATCTTTGGGATCCACACGAGAGTCATTTTGGATTATCTCCTCCAAAAGTACACCCTCTTGATATTACTTAAATAAAGCAAGGATAGGAGTAAAAGAGAAGAGGAAGGAAAGAATTACAGCAAGAGAAATAAAAGAGGGGGCAGACAGGATAAGGACTAGGAGAATATACTAAAAGAAGAAGGAGGTGAGAGTGAGAGGAGGAGAGAATAATAAATACGAACAGTATTTTCTGACTCGATATACGCATACCTCTCGTCTACCCCTGAGTGTTCTTCCCTGATATCTGGGAAAACTACATTTTGTTTTCTTTCTCTTATAAGCCCTCACTAAACCGAGGCATCAGCTTTATTTCCTCACGTCTCCATCTTTACAGGTGTTCAATAAAATGAGCCAGAACAAGAATATTAAACCAAAACAAAAAAATGCCCCCTCAGCTTCCTCCATCCCCGTAAGGGTCTCCAGAGAGTCTGATCTTAAACGTCAACCGTCCCTGGACTCTATCAACGGGTTAAGCCCTATTAAATCCAGATCTCCCCATAGGACCATAGGTGAGATGGATACCTCTGTCTCCTCAAAACGGAGAAATCCTGGAGAGTGGGGAAGAAAAACCTCTTCTCAAAATGACCATAAGGGCGATATTTCAGAGGACTCCCTTTCTTCCGCCTCGCCAAATTTAAGTCCAAAAAAGTCAAAACCTAAATTAGATATTTCTGAAAGTACTCCTCCTGGTACTGCAGGTTTTGAATCTATTGAACTCTACATGACTACCCTTGCCGATAAAATTAACAACCTCAAATTAACTCTTGACTCCCAAATGAAAGTTTTCCGGGACACTTTTGAGTCATTCAACAAAAAACTTGACATCCACGAGTCAAGAATAGTCTCAGTTGAAGGGAAAACTGATGACATCCTACAGGAAAACCTAAAGTTCAAGTCCGAAATCCATCAACTGAAAACAAAGCTAGCCGACTTGGAAGATCGAAATAGACGAAATAATATTAAAATCAGAGGTATTTCTGAATTTTGCCTCCCCCAACAACCTGGCGGAATACACTAAGAAAGTCTTTAGAAAAATAATACCATCTTTGACTGACCAAGATTTAATAATTGATCGGATCCACAGACTGCCTAAACCTCCTCACATCTCCAAAGATCTCCCAGGAGATACTATACTAAGGATCCATTTTTTCCATGTCAAGGATCTACTCCAGTCAAAAGTCAGGGAAAAGGGAGGCTTTCCGGATCCATACTCCCACCTGAAATTTTACGCCGACCTTTCAAAAGCGACTATAGAAGGAAGAAAATCGTTTTCAGCAATTACCATCCCATTGAGAGATAACAACATTCAGTACAAGTGGGGCTTCCCCTTAAAACTCCTCATTCATTATAGAGGAAAAACTATCGTCTTACTCTCTCCAGATGAAGGCATAGATTTTTTAAAGTCTATAAACATTCAGCCTCGGATTAAATCCTCATCACTGCCGAACCTAGAACTGCTACTTGATTTGTTTCGCCAGTTGAAGTTTTTTTCTCATCAACTTATGTTTGACCTTGCTTTGGCCTTCTTTTACAGGTCCTAGACACTCTGCACTCTCCATAGCTGTTATGTTTTGTCTCCATTCTCTACCCTCATCTTTCGCGAGGATGTTCTCTGGTGTGGTCTTTCACGAACTTTCCCCCAAAGAAAAAGTAGAGTCCGCTGAAGCAGTATCCTTCTGGTGGACCTTGGTTTTGTTGTAAAGTTATTTATTTAGGTTATTTGTTATTGTTTGTTTAAATTTATAGTGATTACAGGTTCATTTTGAGCACATAAAAGCTTCTTAATAAAAAAAAAAAATTATGTTTACTAAATACCCTTTTAATTATTACTACCTTCATGCATTTTTTGCAAAAAAAAATTATTTATTTTATTTTAGGACATTTTTTTTTTTTGTGCCTGGTTTCTGTGTAATGGTCATGTCTTAATATGCATTTACATTTTGCATACACAACTTACTTTTTCAGTTCAGATCTAGTTTCCTTTGTAGTTCAGAGTGCATTCTGTGCATATAAGGGTGTGACCGCCCTGTTTCTGAGTTGAGAAATCCATCCTGTCTGGCCTATGCTTTAACTGGTGGGTTCAGTCCCTCTGGCCTTGTTTACATTTACGTCACTTGACAAGTGGAAAGGTTTTTAATACTAGAGTAGGACTGTCCCACGAGGGTTGCCTTGACGTGGCGGGATGGCTTGTACATTCTTTTGATCAAAATTATGTTTACTAAATACCCTTTTAATTATTACTACCTTCATGCATTTTTTGCAAAAAAATTTTTATTTATTTTATTTTAGGACATTTTTTTTTTTTTGTGCCTGGTTTCTGTGTAATGGTCATGTCTTAATATGCATTTACATTTTGCATACACAACTTACTTTTTCAGTTCAGATCTAGTTTCCTATGTAGTTCAGAGTGACAAGTGGAAAGGTTTTTAATACTAGAGTAGGACTGTCCCACGAGGGTTGCCTTGACGTGGAGGGATGGTTTGTACATTCTTTTGATTTTACTACCTTCATGCATTTTTTGAAAAAAATTTTTTATTTTATTTAGGACATATGATTTTTCTTTGTGCCTTGTTTTCTGTGTAATGGTCATGCGTTAATAATCTGTCACGCAGTCTCTGCGTACAGGAGGTCAGGGGCCTAAGCTGACCCTAAGCTGGGGCCCTAACTAATCCCTCTACCTGGAGGTACTGTTAAAGGTACAGAGGTCCAGGCCGCCAGTGTAACCCCTATCTCCTGAGGATCCCTGAACCTCAGTAATCTAGTCCTGAGAAGGACCCCGATCACAACAACAGGGACAGGATAATATAAGCCAACACACAGTACTAGACGAACGAGACAGTACAAGGGGAAAACCAAAAAACCACCTTGCATACAAAAACTCGCACCACAACAACAGAGGGAACACCAACGGGTAAGGAGATAAATAATAAAGCGAGGAAGGGAAAAAACACACAAAGTACACTTCACTCCAAACTCCAAAATACCACAAGCCGCTCTGTTTGTCTGCAAGGAATGCTTTCACCGACAACTTCCTTAACAGACTGGCAGGTATTTGAAGGAGTCCCACTTCTGCAGCATTGACTGCAGCTGGGCGAGGCTGGGCCTCATCTAGCACAGAGAGAGAGAATTAACTCCCTCACTGCCGAAAAATACAAAGCACCAAAACCTCAGCTGCGAGAAGTCAGGCTGTGTAATCGTGACGATCTTCGTGGCGACACACCCGTGACATAATCATTTACATTTTGCATACACATTAACTTACTTTTTCAGTTCAGATCTAGTTTCCTATGTAGTTCAGAGTGCATACTGTGCATATAAGGGTGTGACCGCCCTGTTTCTGAGTTGAGAAATCCATCCTGTCTGGCCTATGCTTTAACTGGTGGGTTCAGTCCCTCTGCCCTTGTTCACATTTACGTCACTTGACAAGTGGAAAGGTTTTTAATACTAGAGTAGGACTGTCCCACGAGGGTTGCCTTGACGTGACAGGATGGCTTGTACATTCTTTTGATCAAAATTATGTTTACTAAATACCCTTTTAATTATTACTACCTTCATGCATTTTTTGCAAAAAAATTTTTTATTTATTTTATTTTAGGACATTTGTTTTTGTTTTTTTTTGTGCCTGGTACCCTGTATTAACCAGTCTGAGTCAGACCATCCTCCCGTAGGGTACGTCCGTATGCTCAGCTGACATGGCATGTTGGATGCAAGTGTTGGAGTCTAAGGGGTGCTTCCTCCTTACCTGGGAGTGGGGTGCCACACCTCTGAATGAGATGCAACACCTCTGTGGCGACTGAACCCTCAGGGGCGTCACATTCCCCCCATTAAGCGCAGTACGTCCGCGGGCTGAAACAGAGTAAACAGGTGTTATGAGAAACATGCAAATTTTTTAAGAATGCATTCTAACAATTAGAAAAACAATTTCAAACTCATCTTCCCTTTATAGGAGGCACTTTTGGTTAAACGTTGCGTAAATAACATTAATAAAACTCTCTTTTAATTTAGACTAAGTAAAGTGCAATAAGACAGTTGCATTTACATTCACTTAAAACTTCTTGTAAGGTAAACCCATCCCGGTTGGTTTCAAGTGTTCTTTAACTTGTGCTTGTGGAGGACCCGCTCCAAACCTCCAACGTTGGTCTTGGGTTGGCTGCAAGACATAACTGGTCTCTTTCAACAGACCTCGTCTTCGGCCACACCTAACGGGTTTTTGTCTTCTGAGGTAATTGTGCATTCAGTGCACGGTAAAAGCTTTACATAAAACCAAGAGGAAGCACCTAAGAGGTGCTAAACTATTTACCGTCAGTTTGTGGGCCAGCATAGTTCATGGCCTCAAAGTTTAGAAACTGAAAAACAATATTTTTAACTCACGGTCCCAACGGGTACTTTCCAAACATTAACACAATATATACAGTATTAAACTCTGTCCGGGTTGCTTTACTTAGTGGGTGCGACACCGGGTGTCACCTGGTACTCCTCGGGTAATTCCATCACCCCAACTGCTCCGTGGGCCACCATAACTTGGTGCCGCCGGGTCGATCTGACCACCAGGTCATGTCCTGCGATTTGGGTTTGCGTTTCCGCATCCCTGGTTTTGCGGTGCAGCTGGTTGCCCACAATCCCGGACTTGCTTAGTCCCAGGCGGCCGGACGGGTGAAACAACGGGGCCGGAGACCTGGAACATGGGAGGAGTAGGGGTTGGGGCCCGGACTGGAGAGGGAGACATCACTCGCACTGCACGGGAAGCGGGGGCCGGAGAGGGGGTCCTACCGGCAGGTCCCTGCTCGGCAGGGGCGGGATGACATTTGTACACATTCAGGGCGTACCACCCCTTCAACCCCCAATGCCGGGTGTATGTCACCAAGTCCCCCAAGTCAGGTCCCTGTCCGGGTGCCCCTGGGGGAGGTGTGACTCCACGTCATGGCGGTTAACAAAAACCTCAGCATAGAGGCCGGGTTCTTTAATAAACCCCCAACCCTCTTTCAGCCGAAAGTCCCGTATGGCTCCCTGCCGCCGCGGCTCCCGCACAGTATCTTTGTCCTGTCTCATCCTTTGCTTGTCGGCCAGGTCCTTTTCCAGGTGTTCCTGGTGACGCAGCTGGGCCTCCTAGTCCTGGCGCCTCCATTCTTCCTCCAAGCGCCGGCTGTAGTCCTCTTCTGTGAGGAGTTTGATGCCTTTGTTACTAGCCGGCTGATCCGGGCGCTCCAACTTTTCAGGGCCTTTCCAGGGTCCCTGGAACAATATGCGCTCAGCACGGACAGGTGCTGGGGCTGCTGCTGGTGCTGGCTGCAGAGCCGGTCTTCCTCCAGGGACGCTGGCGGCCTGGCGGATTTACTTGCAGGTGGCGTGGGAAGGGGGTCCACCATCGTTCCTCCCGCGGGGCCATGTGCCTCTGCCGTGGTGTCAGCATTGGTGCTGACATTTTCCTCTGCTCCAGGTGCTGGCGTGATGGGACGCCTCAGCGAGTGCTGCGGCTCCAGCGGCTGGTCTCGGCCTAGCGTGAGCGCTTTCCAGCTCCACTCCATTCGCTCGACCTCCTCCCGTTGCTGGGTCAGCTCCGCAGGCTAAGCTCCCTCCAGCTCTGGTCCCGGGATGGCCGGTGTTTCTTCATGGAGGAGTTCCCTTTGTTTTGTTAGGTAGCGGGGTTTTCTTGTCCTCTTTCTCCCAACAAAGAGGATCAGGAGGCGGATCTCTTTCACCGTGGGGCATGTTCTTACATTGCAGAAGCATTTAGACTGGGCGGTCATTATTTTCGCACCACAGAGTGAGCTCACGCCTACGAAGATACGCCCTTCTTCTCCAGCGCCTCGTGGTGCAAATATGGCGTGATTTCTCACAAGTTGCAATACACCATGTTCCAAATTATTATGCAAATTGGTTTAAGTGTCATAGTGTTTGTTTTTTTTATTGTAAATGAAACCCATTGATGATATTATGTCTCAGGGTTCGTTGGACCACTGAAATCAATCTCAGATACCTGTGATAATTAGTTTGCCATGTGAGCCCAATAAAAGGAAAACTGGATGTTCCTCACTATTAAGCAGGCCAGAGTTTTCAAGTAACATGGGAAAGAAAAAGGATCTTTCTGCTGCTGAAAAGCATCAAATAGTGCAATGCCTTGGTCAAGGGATGAAAACATTAGATATTTACCGAAAACTTAAGCGTGATCATCGTACTGTTAAGAGATTTGTGGCTGATTCTGAGCACAGACGTGTTCGCGCTGATAAAGGCAGAATGAGGAAGGTTTCTGCCAGGCAAGTTTATCAGATTAAGGAAGCAGCTGCTAAAAAGCCATTTCAAACCAGCAAACAGATATTTGAAGCTGCTGATGCCTCTGGAGTCCCTCGAACCTCAAGGTGTAGGATCCTTCAAAGGCTTGCTGTGGTGCATAAACCTACTATTCTGCCACCCCTAAACAGTACACATAAGCAGAAACGTTTGCAGTGGGCCCAGACATAGATGAAGACTAATTTTCAAACAGTCTTGTTTACTGATGAGTGTCGAGCAACCCTGGATGATCCAGATGGATAGAGTAGTGGATTGTTGGTGGATGGCCACCTTGTCCCAAAAAGGCTGCGACATCAGCAAGGAGGAGGAGGAGTCATGTTTTGAGCCGGAATCATGGGGAAACAGCTGGTAGGGCCCTTTAAGGTTCCTGAAGGTGTGAAAATGACCTCTGCAAAGTATATAGAGTTTCTGACTGACAATTTTCTTCCATGGTATAAAAAGCAGAAATGTGCTTTTAGGAGCAAAATCATCTTCATGCATGACATTGCATCATCTGATGCTGCAAATACCTCTGAGTCATTGGCTGCTATGGGCATAAAAGGAGATAAACTCATGGTGTGGCCACCATCTTCCCCTGACCTCAACCCTATAGAAAACCTTTGGAGTATCATCAAGCAAAAGATCTATGAGGGTGGGAGGCAGCTCACATCAAAACAGCAGCTCTGGGAGGCTATTCTGACTTCATGCAAAGAAATACAAGCAGAAACTCTCCAAAAACTCACAAGTTCAATGGATGCAAGGATTGTGAAGGTGATATCAAAGAAGGGTTCCTAAGTTAACATGTAACTTGGCCTGTTAGGATGTTTTGGAGTTAAATAGCTTTTTTGTTCAGTGAATGTGACCTCCTAATGCTGCAAATTCCACAAAAGAGCATTTTCAGTTCTTTAAAACATATCAAATGTTTAGAAATTCTACTGTGCCTAATAATTTGGAACAGTGCATTTGAGTTTTTATTCATTTTGGAGATTATACTGTTATCATTGGGAGGTTTCTTCAATAAAATTTGATGTATACTCTAAAGGGTGATGAATTTTATTAGACTGAATGTAATTTGCCCTGAACACTTAGGAAAATCAGAGAAAAATATAATTTACATAATAATTTGGAACATGGGTTAAGTCTCATGCACAACGAACAGTTCAGTATAGGCACACAGGACCCGGCGTCACCGGGCTTCGCTATCCTGTTCGTGACGCCAAAAGATGAGTCACCCGCCAGGGCCGTGGGGTACTCGGAACCGAGCCTGTTGACTTCTATGGGGGATGTCACGGTAGCCACGACCCTGGGCACTCACCTAAAAGGGGATTTATTTACAGGGGATAATGTTTGTGTAGTGATTCATGACACCAACTGTGGTGTCTGGTCAGGGTGACCAGTGCTGCAGCTCAGGTCCTCTGGAAGTGATGGTATTCTGCAGCCAGTAGGCAAACCTCCCACAGGTGAGGTTATAGTCTTCCAGGGCAGGTAGATGTTGTAGTGTAGAAATGGTGCTTTTGAATGTAGCAGAGAGGAATGTGCGTCGCTGGAATAACTCTAGGAGACAGTCCAGATGCAGTTTCAGGGTTTTACTCAGTCTGTTGTGCACCATACAGATGCCCGCTTGGCACTGTGTCCTCCGGGCGAGTGGTCCAGCAACCCCCAGGTAGATTGGTCGCACTTCCTAGGGCTCTCTTTCAGTGTGTTCCTTTCCTGGCCTCCTCTCTCTGTGCTTTTCACTACTTTCTTCCTAGCATCTCAACATGCAGTCCTTCAGATCAGAAGCTGCGGTCCTTTCGGGAAACAGATTAGTTCTGTAGGTTCTTGGCCTATATAGCTTCCTTCCGGGGGATGCTGCTGGTGGTAGTAGCAATGACCCATAAAGTGATCACCGTTGTTGGCTTACTAGCAGGGCCTGAAGCTTTCCCACTAGTCTAGGGGCCGTTCCCTGATGGCCTGGTCCTTCCTATCTTGGATAGGGCCACGGATGGAATAATCACTGTCCGTGCTCTTAGACCCTTTCTTATACGCTCCAGAAGCTCCTCAAGGCTTGCTCTCCTCCGACAGACTGACCTCAAAAACTTCTCTTCTCCTCTTACTGCTGCCTAAGCTCCACCCACCCATACACCCTGTACTAACCAGTCTGAGTCAGACCATCCTCCCGTAGGGTACGTTCGTATGCTCAGCTTGTTGGATGCAAGTGTTGGAGTCTAAGGGGTGCTTCCTCCTTACCTGGGAGTGGGGTGCCACACCTCTGATGAGATGCAACACCTCTGTGGTGACTGAACCCTCAGGGCACCACATCTACATAGCAGTGTACTTCTATCAGTACAATCTGCCTGTGGAGTCAGCCTGCAATACAGATCAAGTACACAAAATGCTCCTCATTGCATTAACAGATCTTGTGGCTCAGTATCTCTTCTCCTGCCTGTAATGTTAAAGTTGTGGGTTTGATTACTGGGGAGACTGACAACAATAACATTCTTGTAATTGCTTATTATTATTTTTACTACTTTTATAGGAACACATAAAAAATATTTTTATTCACCTCAATATACAGGGAACATACAAATACATTGTTTTGTACAATCTATGTCTATGCATAATCGAATAATATTCTAAGTTCACTGCCTGTGATACAGGTCAACATTACAAAATTCTCTCATGTTTGTGATAATAGGCTGTTCCGCGATGAAGCCGTAGACGAAGTGCGCGTTGGGCAGGTGCAATAGCAGGAGGCAAGTGTGATGTTTTCGCAATTACTTACCATCTGTTTGTATTTTCTTTCCACCTTTGGTCATTATTTGCTATGCCATTTTCTTATCTGCATGTAGCTCTGCATAATTTCTGAGAGGTTCAGTTTTTTGTTATTTTCTTTGCCACACTAAACACAATTACAGCTTTCATCTGCGTAGCCATAATTTTCACAGTAACCAGTTACCTTATCTTTCTATATTCATAATAAGCTGTGGCTCATAGGTAGAGCTTCAGCTTGTGAGCATGGAAAAGCAAGTTCAAGTCCTAGGGTAGAGCTGATCACAGAAGAAGAAGTGAATACTGTAATTTGACCCCTTCGCGACATGCACCATACTAACTCTGCACTGCGGGAGGTGCGTTCGCGCAAAGAGCAGTACTAGTACGATGCACCAATCGCGCCGCCTCATGCTGAGTGCAGCGGATATCGGGTGCGGGTGTCAGCTGTACATGACAGCTGACACCCCGCAGCAACACCTGCGATCAGTGGTAGCACCGATTGTGGGCATTTAACCCCTCTGATGCCGCTGTCAGCAGTGACAGTGACGGGGCTCCCTGTGAGCTTCCATCAGGACAATGAGATATGATCGTGTTGTCCTGATGGTCTCCATGGAGACCCCCAGCTCCAAGATGGCCGCAGGGTCCTTCAGAGTCCTTCAGGTAAGGTGACTTGTGAGCGCCTGATGAGAGCAGGCGCGGCATGCCTCCCCACCTGCCTCTCAGATCCTGATCTGATACCTGTAGTGCAGAGTATCAGATCAGCGATCTGATGTAATATAGTAATGTCACATACTCGGACAATGTGAAAAAGTAAAAAAAAATAACAAAGTAAAAATATTTTTTTAAAAATCCCTAAATAAAAAAAAAATATATTTTTTTACAATATATACATTTATGCAAATAAAAAAACAATAAAAGTACACATATTTTGTATCGCCACGTCCATAACGACGCGCTGTATAAAACTGTCCCTCTAGTTAACCCCTTCAGTGAACACTGTAAAACAAAGTAAATAAAAACGAGGCAAAAAACAATGCTTCATCATCATACCGCCAAGCAAAAAGTGCAATAAAACACAATAAAAAAGATAGATGTAATAAAAAGGGTACTGCTGAAAATGTCATCTTGTCAGCAAAAAACAGGCTGCCATACAGCTCTATCACCAGAAAAATAAAAAAGTTATAGCTATCAGAATAAAGCGATGCAAAAATAATTTTTTGTTTTCTATAAAATAGTTTTTATAGTGTAAAAGCGCCAAAACATAACAAAAGATATAAATGAGATATCGCTGTAAATGTACAGACCCTAAGAATAAAGCTGCCTTACCAATTTTACACACGCGGAACAGTATAAAAAAAAAGCAATTCCTGAATTTCAGGTTTTTGTTCTTTCTGTCTCCCAAAAATCAGAATAGAAAGCGATCAAGAAATGTCAAGTGTCCAAAAATGGTACCAATAAAAACGTCAGCTCGTCCCGCAAAGAACAAGCTCTCACATGACTCTGCCAGCCTAAATATGAAAAAAATTATAGCTATCAAAATATGGTGATGCAAAAACTAGTTTTCGCAATAAAAAGTGTCTTTTAGTGTTTGACAGCAGCCAAACATAAAAACCCGATATAAATCTGGTATCATTGTAATCGCACCGACCTGAAGAATAAAGTTGCCTAATCATTTATACCGCACAAGGAATGGCATAAAAAATAAATAAAACCAATTCTTCACATGCTGTTGATTTTTTTTTCTGCCTCTCAAAGATCGCAGTAAGCCTGGCACACATTTATCTTGTGCTTTGCACTGAGCGCTTACACCAGGCTTTCCGTGTAAATCTCTGAAATATGTGATTCAGACATAACCCCAAGCGGAAAATTCCCTATAATGAGGAAAATGGAGGCACTGTGGACGCCGTCTGACCTGTGATCCAGCAATATCAGTCTTTCTAGGATTGCATAAAGTGCCGTCAGACACAGTTTTGTACATTTCTGAAAAGAAGGTGTAACAGGATGTCCCTCCCCTGGCCTGAGTTACTAGACTGAAATGTAATCAGGCCTAGGTCCACCTCACTTGTACTGCATCTAGTGGAGGATTCTGTCTTTGTTTTTCTCAGCATGGGACTCATCCAGTACACAAAATTGTAAGATAGAATGGTAGTTTCAGGAAGCTTCTCAATGTAGCAACATGCTAAAAGTTGGTGTGAACCTCCCCATCGATGGACTGATCCCAGGACACAGGACAATAAACTCAAATGTTGGCTGAGTCAGTTGTGTGGTGACTTGCGAAGGCTTGGGATCTTATGCAGAGGGGATATCCCGGTGACCATGCATATTGTTAGAAGCTGCCACGTGGGACTGTGTTGTGTCCCTCATCTGCTGGATCCATTGGATTCACCCAAGGATTTTTTCTATTTTCCTGGTGTCGGATTTCCGGCTAGCACCCCAGGATCTGCTCCCTTTGTGTGGACTCATTTTGGGCTCATTGTGACTAATTACGGACCTGCAGAATTACTTTCATTTGTGTTGTCCCAGTTCCCTGTTCCAATAAATCTTGTTGGATTGTTTATCGGCCTGGTGTCTCTTTCTGTTCTGTCGCATACCCCGTCACAAACTGGTGGCAAGCAGTGGGGTCAGAGCAGAAGGAATGGAGGACAGAGGCCCATCAATATCTGGAACCGGAACCTCAGGATACAGAAACTGGACTGTGAGGAGCTTACAAACAAAGGCTGTGAATTAGCAGTCTGCTACAAAGGACTGATCAAGGAGCAACTAATTAAGGCTTTGGAAGGAGCTTGCCTGCAAGATTGCACTGAAGAAGGATTCCCACAGCAAAGGGAGGAAAGATAGGAGCTGCAGGTAAATACCCCAAAAAATCAGTGGGTTGTGTGGTACGAGGAGGAGATGGCATTGCTTGGAGAGGAGGTCACGATAGAATATAAGATGGAGGCCATTCGTAGAGCTCAAGAGAGGGCATTGCTGGAGAGACAACTCGCTATGGAAGCAGCTGGAAGCTCCAGACAGACTGTATCCACAGCATCCACCATGAGCGAATTCCCCCGAGTGTCCCGAAAGGACTTTAAGCCATTTAATGAGGCTGCAGGTGACATTGAGAGCTTCTTCTAGGACTTCGAACATCAATGTCGATTAATGGAAGTCCCGGAAAGGGAGCGAGTCAGACTTCTGGTGTGGCTCTTAGAGGGTGGAGCTGCCGAAGCCTATAGAGCTATGGACCCCTGGTGGACCTGTGAGTATGGGGAGGGAAAAGAGACCATTCTAGAACATTATTCCATAACCCCAGACACTTACAGAACTCATTTCCGCTCCTTAGCCTGTGATAGGGAAGTGTTTTTTAAGATGTATGCCCACAGGCTCAAACAAGTATGTTATCGCTGGCTGGAGGTAGAGGGGGCCTTAACTTGGGATACTTTCCTCCAGGTCATACTAAAAGAGCAGTTTTACGCTAAATGCCCTGCTGAGATCCGGGAATGGGTGCATGAGAGGAAACTAGCGACAGTGATGAATGAGTGGTCCCTTGTCCTTCAGTCCCCAAAGTTTGCTGTTCCACTAGACCACCACCTCATGTTGATACCCATTTGACTCCCCTTCCTGCTAGTCCTGCCTCTTCCTCTGGAATGCGACAAGGAGAGAAAGGAGTAGAACGCAAGTGTTATGGATGTGGGCATCCCGGGCATCTGCAGGCCACATGCCCAGCTATCAAGTGGAGAAATCAGTCTCAGCACCAACAACCACCTCATGCACCTTCACATGGATATCAGCCTTCAGGTTCCCTTACCTCCGTCCCCAGATGGCAAATGGGAAGAGGTGCGACACAGAGCAGATGTTACCGGTGTGGGCAGCCTGGGCATCTGCAAAACACCTGTCCTCAGGGTCAATTGAGGAATGACCCTACACCAAATCGACCTATCAATTATTTACAGCAAAATAAAATGGAGGAAGAGGTGCCACCCCTCCAAATTGACTTGCCTAATGGCTCAGAAACCCATGTTTCACTATTAGGGGTTTATGGGGTGTGGGCCACAGCCACCAGTTCCTTTAATCCTCAAATAAAGCACTTACAGGAGGTCATGCTGGACGGTCAGACAGATCTTGGTTTTTGTGAATCTGGGGCATTTCTCACCATAGCTGATTCCAGAGTGATTCGGCCAGAGGCAATAAAGCAAGGACCTGGGATTACCATTGAATTATCTGTAGGCCAATGGAGAAATATTCCAAAAGCAAGTGTGGAACTAGACTTTGATTTTGGGGTCAAGCAATGTGTGGTTGGAGTGATGAGGGGTCTGCCTTCGGATATTGTCCTTGGAAATGATGTTGGAGACCTACAATGTCGATTTGTGGGTGCAGGAAGAAGAGTTTAAGTCAAAGAGGATGTAAAATGGAGCCCGGCCTGCAATCCTACAACTTCCCCATACAACAAAGAAGAATCAGTCATCACCAAAATGCTGATGGATTGTCCAGATAGGAGCCATGAGTTATGTCGGCCATGTCTACGTGTACTTGATAAGCGACCTGTTGAGGTTACAAGTCTGTACACAAATTGAGGGGGGAAGGGGTTATAACAGCGTGTCCCTCCCCGGCCTGTGTTCCTGGACTGTAATGTAATCAGGCCTAGGTCCACCTCACTTGTATTGCATCTAGTGGGGGATTCTATCTTTCCTCTTCTCAGCATAGGACTTATCTAATACACAAACTTGTAAGATAAAAGGGAGCCAGTAGTTTCTGAAAGCTTCTCAATGTAGCCATATGTTAAAAGTTGGTGTGAACCTCCCCCATGGATGGGCTGATCCCAGGGCACAGGACAATAGACTCATGTGTTGGCTGAGTCAGTTCTGTGGTGACTTGCAAAGGCCTGGGATCTTATGCTGAGGCGAGATCCCGGTGACCGTGTGTATTATTAGAAGCTGCCACGTGGGAATGTGTTGTGTCCCTCATCTGCTGGATCCATTGAATTCACCCAAGGACTATTTCTATTTTCCTGGCGTCTATCTGCTCCCTTTGTGTGGACTCAATGTGGGCTCATTGTGGACTAATTACTTTCATTTGTGTTGTCTCAGTTCCCTGTTCCAATAAATCTTGTTGGATTGTTTTTCTGCCTGGTGTCTCTTCCTGCTCTGTCACATACCCTGTCACAAAGGAGACTGTGGAACAGAGGTCAGGCGGAGTCCAGAGTAACTCTGCTGTTGTGTTTCGGTAGCTGAGGAGGACAGGAACAACAGCAGGGCAGCCGAACACCTGAGATGTTGGTAACTGATGGGTTGCAGATTCCTAAACTAACGACACAACTAGAGGTAGCTGTGGAGCGTTCCTACGTTGATCCTAGACGCCTAGTCACAGCCTGAGAGATAACTACACCTAAAGGCAGAAAGATGAAAGCTATATGCCCCGGAGCAGATCCCCAAAGAAAATAGGAAGCCCCTAAACATATAATGGTGGTTAGACAAGTTGAAAATACAAACATAGGCAGAAAATAGACTGAGCAAACGCTGGGGCCACAAGCTGACTAAATAGGATAGGACAGGAGAGATTACTTTCTGCAACCCAGAAAACCCTACAAAAATCCAACAATTCTGATTACAAAAATACTGAGATCACACGATCTCGCCGCCCACTAAATCAGATCTCAGTGTGAACAAAAACCAAGCCACAGCCGCTGAAAAAACAGGAAAAAGCAAATGAGCAAATAACAGTGGCTGCAGATAAACTGTGAGGAGCTCAGGCCCCAGGAGGGGACCTGGCTGACCTCCACAAAAGTGAAGAAAACAATGCAAAAAGCAAGCACAAAAAGAAAAGCAAAAAATATCTTATCTGAAAGCAGGAGATGCAGGCAAGGCTCCAGCAAACTTCCAAATGAACCAGGAACCACAATTGAGACAAGAACAATTGATCACCGGCAACCATCATGGGAGGGAACCTCCCTTATATCAGACCAAACCGCGATCCCAGATTGCCACTCCTCGCTGAAAGGTTCAGTACTGTCTGTAACCACCAGAGGGAGCCTCTGCTCAGAAACCATCTCTAGCACATTCATAACACTCTGCCCACTCACTATAGTGAATGGATTCCTTGGGGCTTTCATCTGAATCACTTCACTCAGAGATTTAGATGGAAACCCAGAAGTAAGTGGTCAGCGTAGAGTGCCGGATAACTGTGATCCCAAATGTTATGTAAAATATTCCCAATAAAAGCTTCTACTCGATCCACAAAAAATCAAGTCCCCATTCAGATCTGTCATCTGCTAACGGAAATATAGGGGGCTTTCACAATAATGGTAGCATAATGGCTCTGGAAAAGCGAAGTGGCTCCTCACTAGTGTTGAGCGATACGATACTGCAAATATCGGGTATCGGCCGATATTAGCTGTATCGGGCTTTCGATTCCGAGTACCGATATTTTCGTCATATCGGATACCGGAATCGGATTTGTCACTGTCACTGTCAGTGTCCGTCGGTCGGGTCTGTCAGGAGTCAGCGGCACTTACCTGGCAGAAGATCTCCGGCGGTCACGGGCTGGACTGCTTCATGGCCGCCATCATCTTTCCCCGGCGGTCACATGCAGTTTCTCGCGATAACTGCAGTGACTGCTGGGTAATCCCGGCCGTAAAGCAGTCAGTCCGATGACGTCACCGCGGGGAAGCAGGTAATCAGCTGTCCTGCGTTGCGATGACAGGCTCTGCCTGTCATTGCGATGTAGCAGAGCTGGATCGTCGTGGGACTGTCGTTACTATGGACTGCGTCGGACAGGTGGTATACTGTTGGTTTGTTTTTTTTCTGTTTTTACAGGAGATCGATGGCGTCGCAGGAATGAGTGTATAATAAAATTAATGAAAACTGTTGTCTCTTTTATTTCATTAAAAGACTTTTTTCTTGCTTTGTCTTTTTTTTATACATTTAATAACTTTGGGATTAATAATGGATCGGTGTCTTATTGACACCTCTCCATTATTAACCGGGCTTATTGTCACCGTGCAATCAACGGTGACATTAACCCCTTATTACCCCACTTGCCACCTCTACAGGGCAGTGGGAAGAGCCGGGTAAAGTGCCACAATTGGCACATCTTTTGATGCGCCAAATGTGGGGCTGCTGTAGCCTGGTATTATCAGGCTGTTGAGGGCCAAAATCCATGGGCCTTGACAGTCTTTTAATACCAGGCCGCAGCAGTCTGCATTTTACTTGGCTGGTTAACAAAAATAGGGGGACCCTACGCCGTTTTTTTTTCGAGGGGATCCCCTATTTTTGTTAACCAGCCAAGCTAAGCAGACTGCTGTGGCCTGGTATTATCAGGCTTGCAAGGTCCATGGATATTGGATCCTTACCAGCCTGAAAAACCAGGCCTCAGCGGTCTGCTTCATCTGGCTGGTTAACAAAAATAGGGGGGACCCCACGCCAATTTTTTTCGAGGGGATTCCCTATTTTTGTTAATCAGCCAAGATATGCAGACTGCTGTGGCCTGGTATTATCAGGCTGGCAAGGTCCATGGATCTTGGCTCCTTAACAGCCTGAAAATCCAGGCCTCAGCGGTCTGCTTCATCTGGCTGGTTAACAAAAATAGGGGGGACCCCACGCCAATTTTTTTGAGGGGATCCCCTATTTTTGTTAATCAGCCAAGATATGCAGACTGCTGTGGCCTGGTATTATCAGGCTGGCAAGGTCCATGGATCTTGGCTCCTTAACAGCCTGAAAATCCAGGCCTCAGCGGTCTGCTTCATCTGGCTGGTTAACAAAAATAGGGGGGACCCCACGCCAATTTTTATTCGAAGGGAACCCCTATTTTTGTTAATCAGTTCCCTCTGACGTCACTGATTGTGTCCCTGGCTGACCTGAAGTGAAAGTGGAGAGCAATCAATTAAGCTTTCCACTTCCTCTCCTGTCAGCCAGGAGAGGAACTCATTCATTTGGGGGTTTACTGTGAGGCTGCAGCATTAGCTGCGGTCCCTGCAGTAAACATTAACCCTTTCTGAAGGATTACACCGTGGGACCTGACTGTGCATGGGATAGGTAAGAATAATTTTGCTTTTTTATTTTATTTTTATTACAGGAAATGGTTTTTGCAGTCAAATAAAAGATGGTCAAAAACATGTGTCTTTATTTCATTAAAATGATTTTTAATTAAAGTGTGTGTGTTTTATTTTTATTTCATGCAATAGCATTAATAATTGATAGTTGTCTAATTGACAGCTCTCAATTATTAACCTGGCTTAAGGTCACCTTTCAATTGCAATGTGGCTTTAACCCCATATTAACCCATTCGCCACCGCTACAGGGCAATGGGAATAGACGGGCAAAGTGCCAGAAAGGGCGAATCTAATTATAGATTTGTCTTTTCTGGGGTGTCTGGGGGCAGATGTTAGTAGCCAGGGGGGGGGGCCAAAAATAATGGTCCCTCTCTGGGCTATTATTATCTGCCCCCATTCGCTGGCTTTGTCTGTCTGGTTGCGAAAATAGGGCGGGAGCCCACGCATTTTTTTTAAACAATTTTACACCTCATATATATATATATATATACATGTCATTGAATTTGTGACACATATATATATATATTTATAGTTCATACACTTCTACATAGTATAATAGCCGCTAATTCAATTGACGGCTTTTGTGAAAATGCAGAACCCGACATGAAATGACACTTGGTGTACATAGGGTTAACCATGTCTTTTCATGTCCTTTGCTATCTGATTTGCACAAACAATTACATCAGTCTATATGTGCAAAATTTCACACCTGTAGGGGTTAATTAAAGGTGTAAATTCGTAGCAAAAAAGTCCGTTTTTTTTACAACGAATTTACACCTTTAATTAACCCCTACAGGTGTGAAATTTTGCACACATATGCTGATGTAATTGTTTGTGCAAATCAGATTGCAAACGACATGAAAAGACATGGTTAACCCTATGTACACCAAGTGTCATTTCATGTCGGGTGCTTCTGTCTTTTCACAGAAGCCGGCTTTACCCGGCAATTGAATCAGAGGATATTTTACTATGTAGTAGTGTATAAACTATACTTATATGTATATATATATGTCACAATGACATGTATATATATATATATATATATGTATTCTATGTGTGTATATTTAGTGTTTACAAGGAAATAAAGGTTTTTTTTAGTTGCGATATTTTGTTCCCATAGACTTACATGGGACTTCCGGTATCGGAATCGGATATCGGCGATATTTAGTGATATCGGCGATACCATTCCGATCCGATATTTTTAGATATCGAGCAGTATCGCTCAACACTACTCCTCACCCGCAAAAAGAAATTCAGCAAATTCTCTGTTCACAAATCCAAATGCCCCCTCCCTTCTAAAGCCCCAGTGTGCCTAAACAACATTTAGTGCCCACATGTTTGGCATTTCTGTAGTGATGAGAGCCCACCTAATTTACTGGTGCGTGTCTCCAGAAGCATGAGCTCGGCATAACATACTGGTCACTACAACCGCAGTTTGAAATTTTCACTCAACAACATTAACTGCTGCCTGTTTCTGGAAAACAACCATGGAGTCAAAATCGTCACTACACCTGTAGATAAATTCCCAAATGGTTATAATTTCCAAAATGGGGTCACTTGAATAGGGATTCTGCTTTTCTAGCACTTAGGGGCTCTTTAAATGGAATCCACAAACTAGTCTAAGAAAATCTGTGCTCCACGAGGCAACTAGCGCTCTGTGCCTCTTGAGTCACTCCGTATGGCAAAATAGTACTGTACAGTCACATATGGGGTATTTCTACATTCAATTGAAATTGTTGGACAAATTCTGGTGCCATTTTTACCCATTTCCCAGTGTGAAAACGTAAAACTTAGGGCTAACACACAATCTTGGTGGTAAAAATGTAAATTATTTTTTCTTTACTGCCCAATGGTATAAAAGTTTGTGACATATCTGTGGTGTCAATATAATCACTGCACCCCTAAATGAATTCATTGAGATGTTTATTTGGTAAAATGGTGTCACTTATGGGGTGTTCTGCTGTTCTGGCACCTCATGGGCTCTGTCAATGTAACATGGCACCCTCAAACAAGTGCAGCAAAATCTGCACTGTAATATGGTGCTACTTCCCTTCTGAGCTTTGCACTGTGCCTCAAAAGTAATTTTCGACTACATATGGGTATCGATGAACTCAGGAGAAATTGCACAACAAACTTTGGAGTCCATTTTCTCTTTTTGCCTTTGTGAAAATACAAAATTTGTAGCTAAAAAAGATTTTTGTGTGAAAAATGTGATTTTTTTTTATTTTCACGACTTAATGTTATAAACTTCTGTGAAGCACCTGGGGCTCAAGGTGCTCAATACACATCTAGATAAAGTCCCAAAGGGGTCTAGTTTCCAAAATGGTGTCACTTGTAGGGGTTTCCACTGTTTAGACACATCAAGGGCCATGGGAGTACCCAGGATCAAAACTAGGGGGGGGCAAGCCAATGTCGCATCTTATACAGGTTACATCATATACACTGTACATTATCCTGCATATTAGGTATGGAGCATTAGAACTGTTGAATATTGTATAATACAGCAGTGTATGCGACACTACGCTGTATATACCATATATTATACATGGCAGTCGCGCTCATGTCAGGAGCGGTACCAGCAAGTCCGAGGATTGCAGTGCGATCCTCACATGAGTTATACGGCCGTCTGTCTATGCCCTTGTTATAATAATACTGAAATATTAATCTATTATTAAAGTATTAAGGAGCTCACAAGTAAAAAAAAGCCCCCTACCTCCCCTGTCCCCACCCACACCCCAACAGCCCATCGTCTCACATGCACCCCTTAGTGTTCTGTCCCACTGACCCTACAATACCCCCATCCTCTCACATGCACCCCTCAGTGCTCTGTTTCCCCTCCCCACTTCAGTCCCCACAATACTCCCATCCTCTCACAGTAAACCCCCAGTGCCCTAGCCCCACAATACCCCATCCTCTTACATTCAACCCCAGTGACCTGTCCACCCTCCCTCACAATACCCCATCCTCTCACATCAACCCCTGTGCGCCAGCCCCCACAATATCCCCATCCTCTCACATTCACCAACCAGTGCCCTGTATCCCCTCCCCCAGAATACCCCATCCTCTCACATTCACTCTCTGTGCCCTGTTGCCCCTCCCCCACTTCAGCCCCCACAATACCCCCATCCTCTCACATTAACCCCCAGTGCCCTAGCCCCCACAATACCCCATCCTCTCACATTAACCCCCAGTGCACTAGCCCCCACAATACCCCATACTCTTACATTCACCCAGTGCCCTGTACCCCTCCCCCACAATACCCCCATCCTCTCACATTAACCCCCAGTGCCCTAGCCCCACAATACCCCCATCCTCTTACATTAACCCCAGTGCCCTGTACCCCTCCCCCACAATACCCCATCCTCTCACATTATCCCCAGTGCCCTAGCCCCCACAATACCCCATACTCTTACATTCACCCCAGTGCCCTGTACCCCTCCCCCACAATACCCCCATCCTCTCACATTAACCCCCCAGTGCCCTAGCCCCCACAATAACCCCATCCTCTTACATTCACCCCAGTGCCCTGTACCCTCCCCAAAATACCCCATCCTCTCACATTAACCCCCAGTGCCCTAGCCCCCACAATACCCCATCCTCTTACATTCACCCCAGTGCCCTGTACCCCTCCCCCACTGTACCCCCATCCTCTCTCATTCCCCCACAGTGACCATGACATTCCTGAGCAGAATGAATTTAATAAATTCCATCCCCTCTTACCATGAAGCTTGCAGGCAGTGGCTGAGGCAGGAGCAGGAAGTGTCCAGTGTATACACAGAGGGCACTAGGACCCAGTGTGGCTGAGACAACCAGAGCCTGCAAGGCAGAAAGTGAAACTACAGCTGCTGCAGCCAGGAAGGAGCTCCTCTGGTGAGACAGCAGCACCATGCACTGCGCACACACAAAGCAGGCACTGTAACCTGTGGCAGAGGGAGCTGGCATTGTGCTGCTCTCTCCGCTCTCTTTCATTGTGTGCCCCTGCTTCTAGGGAGGGGCAGCTGCCCCCCCCCCTGCCCCACGGTGGGTACGCCCATGTCAAGGGCTCTTCGAACACGACATAGCGTAATCTAATTATTCCATCAAATTTTGTATTTCAAAAGTCAAATGACGCTCCTTCCCTGCCGAGTACCCAAACAGTTGTTTTTCTCTACAAATTGAGTATCGGCGTATTCAGGAGAAATTGCACAACAAAATGTATGGTCCATTTTCTCCTGTTACCCTTGCGAAAATTAAAAAAAATTAGGTCTAAGGGAAAATTTTTGTGAAAGAAAAGTAAATGTTTATTTTTTCCTTCCACATTCCAAAAATTCCTGTGAAGCACCTGAAGGGTTAATAAACTTCTTGAATGTGGTTTTCAGTACCTTGAGGGGTGCAGTTTTTGGAATGGTGTCATTTTTGGGTATTTTCTGTCATATAGGCCCCTCAAAGTCACTTCAAGTGTAAGGTGGTCCCTAAAAAAAATGGTTGTGCAAATTTTGTTTTAAAAATGAGAAATCGCTGGTCAACTTTAAACCCTTATAACTTCCTAACAAAATAAAAAATATGTTTACAATATTGTGCTGATGTAAAGTAGACCTGTGGGAAATGCTATTTATTACCTATTTTGTGTGATATGACTCTCTTTAAGGGCATTAAAATTTAAAGTTTGAAAATTGCAAAATTTTCTAAATTTTGGCCAAATTTCCATTTTTTTCACAAATAAACGCAAGTCATATCAAAGAAATTTTGCCTCTATCATAAAGTACTAAATGTCATGAGAAAACAGTCTCAGAATCTACAGGATCTGTTGAAGCGTTCTAGAGTTATGACCTCATAAAAACACAGTGGTCAGAATTGTAAAAATTGGCCTGGTCAGGAAGGTGAAAACAGTCTTCAGGGAGAAGGGGTTAAGCACTGAGCAGAGAGAAGCATCCTGCTCCCCCAAGGACCAGGCACCATGGAGCGATGAAGATGTCTGAGAGAGGTGAGTATCAGAAGCCAGGACAAAGCTCTGACTTAGCGAGACTGAATCTTCAAATCGGGACAGCCCCACCTAATCCGGAATGTTGGGAGCTATGTATTAGAAGAAAAGATCAGTATTTTGTTAAACTGTGACGTGTGTTGTGAGATTTCCTGGTGGGAAATGCACCCATTGCTTCTCTCTCATGTTAGGCCTCTTTCACACATCCGTTTTTTTGTGTCAGGCATAATCCGTCGAATACCTGAAGGGATGTATCCGGCGCTGAAATGAAAAAAACTGATGCAACGGATCAGTTTTTTTTGCTGGATCCGACCTTTTGAACCTGGAAAAAGAAGTTTTGCAGCCAGAAAATGCAGGTACGCATGTCCGGACTGAGGAGAGAGAGAGAGAGAGAGAGAGAGAGAGAGAGAGTGATTGGTTTCCAGAATCTGGATCAGTTTTTTGACGGATTGCACAAAAGACTGGTCCGATTTCATTCACTTGTATAATTTCCGGCCGCCTGATGCGCCGCCGATGTGTGAAAGAGGCCTTACACGCATGTCTTTGTACAGTACTGCTGTTCAGCACCTTTGTTCACTTGTAAAGTCAGAGAGAGCAGCCCCTTTGCTTTAGGGTTACTGCATATTGATGGACCATCAATGTAAAATTGTAGAAAACATCTTTATTATAATCTAAATTATTATTCACAATGGCATAATCATAATTTCTGTTGTATGGCTGCTTGACCTTTGAGGATTTCAGAAATGACAATAGTTATGTATTGTGTAAAACCGTCTACTAGTATGTTCAAAATGGTGAAGTTTTCAATGCTTTCATGTCTGTTCTTGTCATATCTATATTTATTCAACTCACTTAGTCATCACCAACATGTTTTCAAAGAAGTATTTTCAGTAGGGTTTTATAAATAGTGTAACCAAACTTAAACTACAGAGAAATTCTTGCAACTGGGACTTTTCTCACCCAAAAGAAGTTCTTTACTGATCCTTTATATGGGTTTATAGTGAACAATTACTATTAGAGTTACCTTATACATTAAAGTGCATTACACAATGAGCATTTCTGTAATATCCATGGATTACACAAAATACTAAGCTCATAAGTGGTGTAATTTCATTTATAATTATTCACTAACTAAGGGACGGCACGATGGCTCAGTGGTTAGCACTGCAGACTTGCAGTGCTGGGGTCCTGGGTTGAAATCCCACCAAGGACATCTGCAAGGAGTTTGTATGTTCTCCTTGTGTTTGCGTGGGTTCCTCCTACATTCCAAAGGCATACTAATACGTAACTTAGATTATGAGCCCCATCGGGGACAGTGCCAATAATATCTGTTAAAGGGAATCTGTCACCCCATTTTTGCCCTATGAGATAAGGCCACCGCCATCAGGGGCTTATCTACAGTATTCTGTAATACTGTAGATAAGCCCCCGATGTCACCTGAAAGTGAAGAAAACAAGTTATATTATACTCACCCAGGGGCGGTCCGCAGTACGGTCGGGTCCGATGGGCATCGCGGTCCGGTCCGGGGCCTCCCATCTTGTAGCGAAGCCGGCCTCTTCTTTCCGTCCCGTCGCGGCAGCTATGGTCAGCTATGCAATTGGGTATAGTTTAGGGAAGCAAACAGGGGGTTGCTCTTGGTTAGCGAGTTCCTAGTGGTAGTGCATCTTTCTGTCACGGTCATGGTTAGTGGAACCACTGTGCCACAGACTGTGGAAAGCCAGGAGTAGCGGGACTAAGCGATCACCTGACTGGTCACTAGAGCCTCTGATGGTGAGGCTAGACTTGCCTCCCGATGAACGCCAGTTGCCACTCCAGGACAGACCAACGGTCACTCAGCAACTGGACCCAGAAGGACAAGCTGGATGGAGCAGCAGGCAGAGTTTGCGTCAGAGTGCAGCAGACAGGACTTGTACTGATATGCAACCTTACACAACATAAACTGAAACAGGAAGATTGCTTAGGCACCTCCCCAGTGGGGAGGAAACAACATATACATACTGCCCCACAGCCATTGGCTGGGGAGGAAATAGCAAGTGCACGTGCTGGCCCTTTAAGAGGGCGGGAGCGCATGCGCTCAAATTCTAAGGACATGGCTAAGAACGGCCTGTAAGTTCTGCTGGAAGCATGCAATGCATGGGGAAGGGAAGCACCATCAGCAGCACAGGTGAGTGAAGTGACTCGCCGGAGACCCTGCCTGTCAGAGCAGGACTCTGACATGGAGCTAACACTTTCCTACACTGGCAGCTGTAGAATGAGGTTTTGGCACCATCAATTAATCATTGTTGATAATAATTACTAATCATTAGTTAAGTAAGTAGAAAAATCTGGAAGACATGTAGAGATTTATATTATATATAGACCATAGGTTTTATTAGAGCTCAGGTAGCCATAGAATGGTAGAGAGGACAGTGTGAAAGCAAATTGCTACTGGAGTTTGAACTGGAAAGAAGAGCTCAAGAAACTAGATTGTTTGGTGGCAGAAGCTGTCAGAAGGAGACAATCTAGTGAAGACATCTAAGATCCCTCTAGAGAGAAGGAAGGGATTAATTTGTGGAGAGATGCCTGAACCAAATTGGAAATTATTGTGCAGCTGGGAAGTCCAGAGGCCCACCAGTGCTGAAGAGTATAGTGGTGTGTGACGGGAATTGACAAGAAATGTTATCGTGGATGACAAAGATTAGTGAAAATATTCTAACGCTTAGGTTAGGCTACTGAGACAATTCTTATTAGTACCATAGGCAGGTGAAAATGTGTCTGCCATTATGAATATGTAATATCAAGTGTACCGCTATCTGTAACCATTAAGTCACTGCATCTGTCTGTGACAGAAGATGTGCATACATAGATCTGTGCCTGCTATCAACTGAGCCTGTTTCTCTTCTAGGACTTCAGTAAACAAATATCAGTTTTTAAGAACTATGGCCTCTCCTATTCATTTGAGCGTAACAACCACAGGGGGGTAGACCATGCCAGAAAATCCAGTCAATAATGCAGTAATAACCCTGTAAAGTCCCATACATGTTCACATATAGCTTTATCACTGGTGTTAACCCCTTTACCCCGAAGGTGGTTTGCACATTAATGAACAGGCAAATGTTTACAATTCTGACCACTGTCACTTTATGAGGTAACAACTCTCGAATGCTTCGATGGATCCCACTGATTCTGAGACAGTTTTTTGTGACATATTGTACTTCATGATAGTGGTAAAATTTCTTTAATATGACTTGTGTTTAATTGTGAAAAAAAGTAAATTTGGCAAAAATGTCACATTTTAGTAACTCTGAATTTTTATGCCCTTAAATCAGAGATAGTTCACATACCATACTTAATAGTAAGTATCATTTACCACATGTCTACTTTACATCAGCACAATTTTCAAATACATTTTTTTTTAGGAAGTTATAAGGGTTAAAAGTTGATCAGCGATTTCTCATTGAGCAGGGAAGAAAGAATAAATTACATTTTTACTACAAATGTTGTTTTAGCCCCAAGATTAAATTTTTCCAATGGCTAATAAGAATTTTTTTAGGACAAACTGAGGTCCATTATTTCCTGAGGAAAAATCAGGAAATATTTTTCAGGCAGAGTCCAAAGCTCAGAAGGCAAGGAGCACCAGATTTTACTGTTATGGCTTGCAGGTGCCATGATCCAATGGGAGAGCCCATAAGGTGCCAGAACAACAGAACTACCCATAAGTGACCTCATTTTACAAACTGTCAATGAATTTACCTAGGGGTGCAGTGATCATATTGACACCACACGTGTATCACAGAATTGTATACCATTGGGCATTAAAGAAAAAATAGCTACATTTTTACCACCAAAATTTTGTTTTATCCCAGATTTTATATTTTCAAACAAGATGTGGCTAAAAATGGCACCAAAATTTGTCCCACAATTTCTACTGAACGTGGCAATACCCCAACTGCAGTTATAGTGACCAGTATGCTGTAGTGACCAGTATGCTGTAGTCACCAGTACGTCATGCCCACCCCGTGCTTCTGGAGGCATGCACCCATAAGTTAGGTGGGCTCTCATCGCTTCAGAAATACAAAACATGGATGCAATGTGGTTTAGGTACACTGTGGGGCTCGTAAGGGAGGAGGACATTTGGATTTGACAGCAGAAAATTTGCTGAATTTCTTTTGGTGGGTGAGGAGTAGGGTTGAGCATTCCGATACTGCAAATATCGGGTATCGGCCGATATTAGCTGTATCGGACTTCCGATTCCGAGTACCGATATTTTCGTCATATCGGATACCGGAATCGGAATGTCACTGTCACTGTCAGTGTCCGTCGGTCGGGTCTGTCAGGAGTCAGCGGCACTTACCTGGCAGAAGATCTCCGGTGGTCACGTCCTGGACTGCTTTGATGGCCGCCATCCTCTTCTCCCTGGCGGTCACATGCAGTTTCTTGCGATAACTGCAGTGACTGCTGGGTAATCGCGGCCGTAAAGCAGTCCGATGACTCCGCCGGGGAAGCAGGTAATCAGCTGTGCTGCGTCGGGATGTCAGGCCCTGCCTGGCATTGCGATGTAGCAGAGCTGGATCGTCGTGGGACACTCGTTACTATGGACTGCATCGGACAGGTGGTATACTGTTGGTTTGTTTTTATTCTTTTTTTACAGGAGATCGATGGCGTCGCAGGAATGAGAGAGTAATAAAATTAATGAAAACTGTGTTGTCTCTTTTATTTCATTAAAATACTTTTTTCTGGCTGTGTCTTTTTTTAAAACATTTAAAAACTTTGGGATTAATAATGGATCGGTGTCTTATTGACGCCTCTCCATTATTAACCGGGCTTATTGTCACCGTGCAATCAACGGTGACATTAACCCCTTATTACCCCGCTTGTCACCGCTACAGGGCAAGTGGGAAGAGCCGGGTAAAGTGTGTAACGGGTCTGGGAGGCGGAACCTCTGAGCTATTATACAAGGGGGTGTTCCTTGTAAAGGAGCGGGTGGCGCCCGGGGAAGACGGACAGGAAGTCACGGCAAGTGACCGGGGCAGTCTCTGGATAGACAGGCAGGTAGTCACGGCAAGTGACCGGGGCAGTCTCTGGATGGACAGGTAGGGAGTCACGGCAAGTGACCGGGGCAGTCTCTGGATGGACAGGTAGGGAGTCACGGCAAGTGACCGGGGCAGTCTCTGGATAGACAGGCAGGTAGTCACGGCAAGTGACCGGGGCAGTCTCTGGATGGACAGGTAGGGAGTCACGGCAAGTGACCGGGGCAGTCTCTGAATGGACAGGTAGGGAGTCACGGCAAGTGACTGGGGCAGTCTCTGGATGAACAGGTATATACGACCTGAGATGGTTGAGCCTCCTGGTAGGCTAGCAGGCAGAAGACAGATGAGCGCCCCCAAGTGAGCAGGCGAGAGTCTCTGGAATAGCCGATGGTCACCGCCTGTGACGGCCGAACCTCCAGGTAGGCTAGCAGGCAGATGGCAGATGAGCGCCCCCAAGTGAGCAGGCGAGAGTCTCTGGAATAGCCGAAGATCACTGCACGTGACGGCTGAACCTCCAGGTAGGCTAGCAGACTGGCAACCGGTGAAACTCAGCAGATAAATGGACAGGCTGGTCCATAGACAGACTGGCAGGTGATGGCGGGCAGACTGTCGGACGATGAAGCCTCCAGGTAGGCTAGCAGACAGGTAGCAGACAGCAAACTGGCAGGAAACAGGCAGGTAACTGGCAACGGAACCTGAGGGCTGAAGCAGAGTAGTGAACAGTGCAACAACATTGCTCGGGCACCTCCATTAAGGAGGGAGTGCTTTATATAGGGTGGAGTCCACCGGCATTGGCCGGGGACCTTTTTGAAAGATGCGCGCAGCCCCTTTAAGAGCAGGGGAGCGCGCTGGCACGCGCCCTAAGTCCAGAGGCAGGGAAGGAGCGCGCAGCCCCAGCAGGGCGGGAGGAGGACGCCGAGCGTGGGTAAGAGGAGCGACGTCCCTGCTTGGCAGAGGACGGGGATGCTGACGCCGAGGAACAGCGTCCCTGCCTGGCAGAGGACAGGGACGCTGACGGCGGCGCTACAGTACCCCCCCCTTTAGGCCCCCCTTTTTTAGGCCAGAAAGAAATTTAGCTAGGATGAGAGGGGCATGGATGTTCTCCCGAGGCTCCCATGTTCTCTCCTCAGGACCAAACCCCTTCCAATCCACCAGAAAATAGGTCTTTCTCCTTACCCTTTTGGTGGCCAGAATGTTCTCTACCTCAAATTCGTTTTCAGCAGAAACTGGAGCAGGAGGTGTACCTGTAGGCTTGACAAAAGAGTTAAGTACCACCGGTTTGAGGAGAGATACATGGAAGGAGTTAGGAATCCGCAAATTGGCCGGGAGTTTCAATTTATAGGACACCGGGTTGATCTGACTGATGATTTCCAGAGGACCGATGAACCGAGGACCTAACTTGTAGGAAGGAATCTTGAGCCGGACATACTTGAACGAGAGCCAGACCTTATCCCAGGACGGAATTGAGGAGAATCCAGACGTGTTTTGTCAGCATGTTTCTTCATGCGCTCGGATGACAGAATGAGTGCGGACCGGGTACTCTCCCATATGGAGGAAAATTCGTTAACCAGAGATTCCGCAGCTGGATTGTCCACAGATGTGGAGACGGGAACAGGGATCCGAGGGTGTTGACCGAAGACTACAAAAAACGGAGATTTGGAGGAAGATTCGCTCTCGTGATTGTTGTAAGAAAATTCGGCCCAAGGCAGGAGATCCACCCAGTCAGAATGGTGGGCATTAATGAAGTGCCGGAGATAACTGGTCAGAATCTGATTGATTCGCTCGACTTGTCCATTGGACTGTGGGTGGTAAGCGGAGGAGAAATCCAGGGTGACGTCTAAAAAACTTACAAGTGGCTCTCCAGAAACGTGAGGTGAACTGTACCCTCGATCCGACACGATATGGCGAGGCAGACCATGAAGACGGAAGATGTGGCGGATAAAATCCTTAGCCAACTCGGGTGCAGACGGAAGGCCTGGCAGGGGAATGAAGTGAGCCATCTTGGAAAATCGGTCAACGACCACCCAAATGACCGTACAACCAGCGGAGACGGGAAGATCAGTTATGAAGTCCATGGCTATATGCTGCCAGGGGGCAGCGGGTACAGGAAGCGGGAGAAGACGGCCGGCAGGCAGGTGTCTCAGAACTTTATTGCGGGCACAGGAGGCACAGGCAGAAACAAAGTCTATTACGTCCTTGTGCAGGGTAGGCCACCAGTAATGCCGGGTAATGAGCTGGAGGGTCTTTTTTGACCAGCGTGGCCAGCTAGTTTAGACGAATGACCCCAGTGTAGGATCCTCTCCCGATCGGGTACCGATACGAACGTCTTACCAGGAGGGAGACGATTTAGACTCACGGGAGCCACCTGCATCACTCTGGCGGGATCGATGATATGTTTAGGTTCCTCCTCGAGATCCGACACCAGGAAGGACCGGGACAAGGCATCCGCCTTGATGTTCTTGTCGGCCGGGCGAAAATGTAAAAGAAAGTCAAAGCGGGCAAAAAAACAATGACCACCGGGCTTGGCGAGGGTTAAGTCTCTGGGCATGCTGGAGGTAAGCCAAATTCTTGTGGTCAGTGTAGATGATTACCGGATGAAGAGCCCCCTCGAGCAAGTAACGCCACTCCTCCAATGCCAGCTTGATGGCCAATAACTCTCGGTCTCCTATGGAATAATTGCGCTCAGAAGAGGAGAAGAGTTTGGAGAAGAAGCCACAAGATACCATCCTCCCGGACGAAGATTTTTGAGTAAGTACCGCTCCGGCTCCAGAAGAGGAAGCGTCCACCTCCAGGAAGAACTGCTTGTTGCCGTCCGGGCGATGCAGCACTGGAGCGGAAGAGAAGGCCTGTTTTAAGGACAGAAAGGCCTCTTCTGCTTCGGGCGTCCACTGTTTGGGGTTAGCGTCCTTGCGGGTGAGCGCGGAGATTGGAGCAGTACGGGAAGAGAAGTGCGGTATGAAGAGGCGGTAATAATTGGCGAATCCCAGGAACCGCTGAATGGCCTTCAATCCCTCCGGTCGGGGCCATTTCTCGATGGCAGATAGTTTCTCCGGATCCATTCGTAGGCCTGTCTGAGAAATGATGTAGCCCAAAAACGGAAGCGAGGTCTGCTCAAAGAGGCACTTCTCAAATTTAGCGAAGAGGTGATTCTGCCTGAGCCTGAGCAGAACCTGACGAACGTCCCTCCGGTGAGACTGGAGATCCGGAGAGAAGACCAAGATGTCGTCTAGGTACACCACAACGCAGGAGTAGAGAAGGTCCTGGAAGATGTCATTGACCAACTCTTGAAAGACTGCCGGAGCATTACAGAGACCAAAGGGCATCACCAAATACTCGTAGTGGCCGTCCCGGGTATTGAATGCCGTCTTCCATTCATCTCCCCGACGGATACGGACTAGGTTATAAGCCCCACGAAGATCCAGTTTGGTGAAGATTCTAGCCCCCCTCAGACGATCAAACAATTCAGGAATGAGCGGAAGAGGGTACTTATTCTTCACCGTGATCAGGTTTAGACCTCTGTAGTCAATACAGGGACGGAGAGAGCCGTCTTTCTTTTTTACGAAGAAGAAACCTGCTCCCGCTGGGGAGGTAGATTTCCGGATGAATCCCTGGTCTCAGCAGCGGACAAGGGGTAAATACGCCCACGGGGAGGCGTGGTACCGGGTAGCAGGTCGATCGGGCAATCATAAGGTCTGTGAGGGGGTAATGTCTCTGCTTCCTTTTTATTAAAGACATCAGCGAATGACCAATATGGAATCGGGAGCCCTGGTAGATTAGTTGGTGTAGGAGAAGGACGGACGGGATGAACAGGAACCAAACACGTTTTATGACAGTCCTGTCCCCAGCGAAGAATCTCTCCAGTCTGCCAGTCGAGCATGGGTGCATGCTTTTGGAGCCATGGTAGGCCTAATAAGAAAGCGTGAGAGAGTCCTGGCAGAACATGAAACGAGATGCTCTCAGAATGCAGCATTCCCACCTGCAGGGTTATGGATTCGGTGATAAGTTGGATGGGACGTGGTAGGAGACCCCATCCACAGCAGCGACAGATACTGGTACAACCAGAGGTTTGGTAGGAATGCGATATTTTTCTACCAGAGCTTGTGGAACGAGATTCCGGCTGCTCCAGAATCAAGTTGGGCTAGTTCGAAATAACGATTCTCACCGAGAAGAATTGAGACTGACAGCAGCAGAGATGGAGAGGATTTATTCTTGTCTAGGTTGACCTCTCCGAGCGAACCTAGACACAGGCGTTTCCCGACCTCTCTGGACAGGTACGGATCAGGTGCTCCTTACTGCCACAGTAGAAGCAACTCCCCTGGCTGGTTAACAAAAATAGGGGGGATCCCACGCCAATTTTTTTCGAGGGGATCCCCTATTTTTGTTAACCAGCCAAGATATGCAGACTGCTGTGTCCTGGTATTATCAGGCTGGCAAGGTCCATGGATCTTGGCTCCTTAACAGCCTGAAAAACCAGGCCTCAGCAGTCTGCTTCATCTGGCTGGTTAACAAAAATAGGGGGGACCCCACGCCAATTTTTTTTGAGGGGATCCCCTATTTTTGTTAACCAGCCAAGATATGCAGACTGCTGTGGCCTGGTATTATCAGGCTGGCAAGGTCCATGGATCTTGGCTCCTTAACAGCCTGAAAAACCAGGCCTCAGCAGTCTGCTTCATCTGGCTGGTTAACAAAAATAGGGGGGACCCCACGCCAATTTTTTTCGAGGGGATCCCCTATTTTTGTTAACCAGCAAAGATAAGCAGACTGCTGTGGCCTGGTATTATCAGGCTGGCAAGCAGGGTCGGACTGAGCCACCGGGACACCGGGAGAAACCTCCGGTGGGCCCCAGCTCCTGCGTGGTGGGCCCTTATTTGAAAGGATAGGTCGCACAGCACGCCGATACAGTTACATTCTGCGGCAGAGCAGGGAGAATCGCTCTCCCTGCTCTGCCGCCCGGAAGCTATGGGGCCTGAACAGGCGGTGGGGGGGCCCGGTGCCAGCAGTGGGTCCCCCACCCGTCATCGGAGGGTCAGCTGTATCGGCATCCAGCCGATACAGCTGACCGCATAGAGAGAGAAGGAGCGAGTGCTCCTTCTCTCCCATAATCCCCCTCTCAGCGTCTGACAGCGGGCGCGATGACATCACCTGCCGGCGCCCGCTGTCAGACGCTGAGAGGGAGAACAGTGAGCAGCACAGGAGCTGGGAGGTGAGTATTGTTATTTTTTTTTATTTAATGGGGGTGCATTATACTACAGAGGCTGTATATGGGGGGTGCATTATACTACAGAGGCACTATATGGGGGCTGCATTATACTACAGAGGCTCCATATTGGGGTGCATCATACTACAGAGACTCCCTATGGGGATGCATTATACTACAGAGGCTGCCTATGGGGGTGCATTATAATATAGCGGCTGCCTATGGTGGTGCATTATATTATAGACTCTGCCTATGGGGGTTTATTATAATATAGAGGCTGCCTATGGGGGTGCATTATACTATATTGAGGACTATCTGGTGTATTATGCTGTATGGATGCTATCTAGGGGCCATCATACAGTGTTGGACCCATTAAATAGTTTGGGGACATTAAGGGGTCAGTATATATCCAGTGAGGGGGCATTATTCTGTGTATAGGGGAGATGTACAGGGGGAGACTTGGGACATTATTAAATGTAAAATGGACACTTATTGTTATAGGGGAACTCGGGTTACTGTGACTGTCAAAGGGGCACACAGGGCATTATTACAGTCTAGGGGACAAAATGTGGGCACTGTTTTCTAGGGCACTTGCACCCGGCATTACTATATTCTAGAGGGGTGCTTTAAAATTTAGAGGTCACACAGAACCACACAGCAGATGCAGTAATAAGGACACATACGGCAGCAGCAGCTCAGTATTGGGGTATCAGGTGCAGTAATAGGGACACATACGGCAGCAGCGGCTCAGTATTGGGGTATCAGGTTCAGAAATAGGGACACATATGGCAGCAGCGGCTCAGTATTGGGGTATCAGCAGGATGAGGAGTTTGTGCAGGTTGAGAATAGTCCAATTGGTGACCGTGACAGTGCTAAAAATATGAGAAGTGAAATGTGTCTTTGTTGTAATCTCTGCAGTCGAGTCCTGGCTGGAGAAGTCGTCATGTCGGTCTGGGCCAGATGGAAAAGACATGAAAAGTGAACAATTCCATTAGAAAGAACATCAGCGGTAAGTCATTATCTGTGCCTGTGCTGTAATCTATTATATGTTCTGTAGGACTGGTATTATTTATCACAGACCATATGGCGGTAATATCAATATTGGTCTTTTTATATATAGATTATTTTTGGCAACAGCGCGGTCATTTGCTGAGGTTCTCTGATTAGGGGCCCACTCAGAAGTTTCGCCCCCACTAAACCAAAACCCTAGCTACGCCTCTGGCTCTCTCTCTAGTCTTTCTTTCTCTCTCTAGTCTTTCTCGCTCTCTGTTCTTTCTTTCTCGCTCTCTGTTCTTTTTTCTCTCTGTTCTTTCTTTCTCTCTTTTCTTTCTTTCCTCTCTTTCTTTCTCTGTTTGTTCTTTCTCTCTCGCTGCTCTTTCTTTCTTTTCCTCAGTACCATCCACTGTGCCCTCATTACCAGTCAGTGTGATCAGCAGTGCTAAATGGGTACGCTTGGGGCGAGGATATGGGTTTGATTAGCTGTGAAATGGGTGTGGTCAGGGCGTGGCCTAAAATTTGCAGCGGCGCGCTACGCGCTCCGCAGCCTTTAACCCTCTTTCCTGTCTTCAAAACTTGGGAGGTATGCTGTATGACCTCCCTACAACTTCTGGGCATGCTCCTGATGAGCGCGACGGATGGTCTCCTGAGGGATCTCCTCCCACACCTGGACTAAAGCATCCACCAACTCCTGGACAGTCTGTGGTGCAACGTGGCATGGCCTAAAATTTGCTGCAGCAGGCACAGCGTGCCACAGCCTTTGTCCCTCTTTCCCTTCTTCAAAGGTTGGGAAGTATGATGGTGGGCCCCAAGAATAATTTTTCTCTGGTGGGCCCAAGGTACTCCAGTCTGACGCTGCTGGCAAGGTCCATGGATATTGGCTCCTTAACAGCCTTAAATACCATGCCTCAGCAGCAGCAGGGGCGTACATAGAAATCATGGGGCCCCATAGCAAAAGTCTGAATGTGCCCTCCCCCCCAAAAAAAAACAGAGCCATTGTAAATGTAAAGTGCCAGCACAGTGAGGGGACACATTAAACAAAAAAATGTGTTATGCCCCCATAGATTGTGCCCCGATAGATGCTCCATAGATCATGCCCCCATAGATTGTGCCCCCATAGATTGTGCCCCCATAGATGCTCCATAGTATAGGCCCTTATGCTGCTGCAGCTGCTGCAACCACAAAAAAAAAAAAAGACATACTCACCTCTCGTCGCTGGGGGCCAGGTGCCGGTGTCCTGAGCAGGGGGTGACACCAGGTGCCGATGTCACCGCTCACTCAGGGCCCCGGCACCTGAGATATTTACCTGTCCTCTCTCCACTGCTGAGTGCCGCTGTCTTCGGGTCCTCCAGCAGTGAATGATCAGGCAGAGGGCGCGGCGCGCACTAACAAAGTCATCGCGCCCTCTGACCTGAACATTGCAGCAAGAAGACGCGAGCAACGGTGGAACGGGACAGGTAAATATCCCTTATACTCACCCTTCCGCCGGCGCGGTCTCTGCAGCCCCTGCTCTTCTCCCGCGGTCTCCGCCGCCAGTGTTCAGCGGTCACGCGGGACAGCTCATTAAAGTCATGAATATGTGCATATTCATGACTGTAATGAGCGGTACCACCTGACCGCTGAACACAGGCGTCGGAGACCGTGGGAAAAGAGCATGGGCTGCAGAGACCGCGCTGGCGGAAGGGTGAGTATATAGAAGAGCTGCGCTCCCCCTCCCCCGCCAACTCCCTGGTAGTACTGTGTCAGCACAGCTACCCGACCGTCGCGGGCCCCCTCACCTGTCTGGGCCCCATAGCAGCTGCATGGTCTGCTTCATTCACGGTACGCCACTGCTCAGCAGTCTGCTTCATCAGGCTGGTTAACAAAAATAGGGTGGACCCCACGCCATTTTTTTTTCGAAGGGAACCCTATTTTTGTTAATCAGTTCCCTCTGATGTCACTGATTGTGTCCCTGGCTGACCTGAAGTGAAAGTGGAAAGCAATCAATTAAGCTTTCCACTTCCTCTCCTGTCAGCCAGGAGAGGAACTCATTCATTTGGGGGTTTACTGTGAGGCTGCAGTATTAGCTGCGGTCCCTGCAGTAAACATTAACCCTTTCTGAAGGATTACACCGTGGGACCTGACTGTGCATGGGATAGGTAAGAATAATTTAGCTTTTTTATTTTATTTTTATTACAGGAAATGGTTTTTGCAGTAAAATTAAAGATGGTCAAAAACATGTGTCTTTATTTCATTAAAATGATTTTTAATTAAAGTGTGTGTGTTTTATTTTTATTTCATGCAATAGGATTAATAATTGATAGTTGTCTAATTGACAGCTCTCAATTATTAACCTGGCTTAAGGTCACCTTTCAATAGCAAGGTGACATTAACCCTTATTAACCCATTCGCCACCGCTACAGGGCAATGGGAATAGACGGGCAAAGTGCCAGAAAGGGCGAATCTAATTATAGATTTGTCTTTTCTGGGGTGTCTGGGGGCAGATGTTAGTAGCCAGGGGGGGCAAAAATAATGATCCCTCTCTGGGCTATTATTATCTGCCCCCACTCGCTGGCTTTGTCTGTCTGGTTGCGAAAATAGGACGGGAGCCCACACATTTTTTTTCAACAATTTTACACCTCATAATATATATATATATACATGTCATTGAATTTGTGACACATATATATATATATATATATATATATATATTTATATTTATAGTTCATACACTTCTACATAGTATAATAGCCGCTAATTCAATTGCCGGCTTTTGTGAAAATGCAGAACCCGACATGAAATGACACATGGTTTACATAGAGTTAACCATGTCATTTCAAGTTGTTTGATCTATTGTTTTCACTAACAATTACATGAGTGGCTGTGTGCAACATTTCACACCTGTAGGGGTTAATTAAAGGTGTAAATTCGTAGCAAAAAAGTCCGGTTTTTTTACAACGAATTTACACCTTTAATTAACCCCTACAGGTGTGAAATTTAGCACACAGCCACTCATGTAATTGTTTGTGCAAATCAGATATCAAACTACATGAAAAGACATGGTTAACTCTATGTAAACCAAGTGTCATTTCATGTCGGGTGCTTCTGTCTTTTCACAAAAGCCGGCTTTACCCCGCAATTGAATCAGAGGCTATTTTACTATGTAGAAGTGTATAAACTATTAATATATGTATATATATGTCACAATGACATGTGTATTTATATATATATATATATATATGTATTCTATGTGTGTATATTTAGTGTTTACAAGGAAAGAAAGAGTTTTTTTTAGTTACGATATTTCTGTCCCATAGACTTACATTGGATTTCCGGTATCGGTATCAGGTATCGCCAATATTTTTTGGATATCGGCGATACCATTCCGATACCGATACTTTTGGATATCGGAAAGTATCGCTCAACTCTAGTGAGGAGCAATTTCTCTTTTCCAGAGCCTTTGTACCTCCAGTAACATGGAAGCCCCCTATGTTTCAATTAACAGATGACAGACCTGAGTGGGGACTTGCTTTTTTGTGATTGAGTTGAAGCGTTTATCGGGAACATTTTGCATAACATTTGGGATCACAGTTATCCAGTGCTCGACGCTGAGCACTTACTTTAGGGTTTCCATCTAAATCTCTGAGTGACATGATTCACATGAAACCCCCAAGGCATACATTCACTATAATGAGGCAACAAAGTTATTATAAACTTCGTCTGGCCTCTGCTCAGTGGTGTCCTTCTTTTCAGAAGTGCACAAAACATTGTCCGATGGCACTTTTATGCAATCCTAAAAAGATGGAGACCGTCAGATCACAGACCAGACGGCATCCACAGTGCCTCTATCTGCCAGAGGTTCCATCTGAATCACTGTAACGGGTCTGGTGGGTGGAACTACTGACGAGACAGGTCAGGTTGGTGGAACCACAAAGCTTTATTATACAAGAGATTTTACTTGTAAGAGAGCGGGTGGCACCTGGGAAAAGGGCAGGGATTCACGGCAGAGGATATAGGTAGTTTCTGGACAGGCAGGTTTGTCACAGCAAGTGACCAAGGAAGTCTCTGGGCAGGCAGGTTGTAACGGTAAGTAACCGACGCAGTCTCTGGACAGGCAGGTTGTCACGGCAAGTGACCAAGGCAGTCTCTGGGACAGGCAGGTTGTCACGGCAAGTGACCAGGCAGTCTCTGGGACAGGCAGGTTGTCACGGCAAGTGACCAGGCAGTCTCTGGGCAGGCAGGTTGTCACGGCAAGTGACCAGGCAGTCTCTGGGACAGGCAGGTTGTCACGGTAAGTGACCAGGCAGTCTCTGGGACAGGCAGGTTGTCACGGCAAGTGACCAGGCAGTCTCTGGGCAGGCAGGTTGTCACGGCAAGTGACCAGGCAGTCTCTGGGCAGGCAGGTTGTCACGGCAAGTGACCAGGCAGGCAGGTTGTCACAACAAGTGACCAGGCAGACTCTGGGCAGGCAGGTTGTCATGGCAAGTGACCAGGCAGTCTCTAGACAGGCAGGTTGTCACAGCAAGTGACCAGGCAGGCTCTAGACAGGCAGGTATATACGACCTGATATGGTGGAGCCTCCAGGTAGGCTGCAGTCGGATGGCAGATGATCGCTCCCAGGTGAGCAGGCAAGAGCCGGGGATCTCTGCAGATGATGTCCGAACTTCCGGATGGAGCTGCAGTCGGATGGCAGATGATCGCTCCCAGGTGAGCAGGCAAGAGCCGGGGATCTCTGCAGATGATGTCCGAACTTCTGGATGGAGCTGCAGTCGGATGGCAGATGATCGCTCCTAGGTGAGCAGGCAAGAGCCGAGGATCTCTGCAGATGACGTCCGAACCTCTGGATGGAACTGCAGACGGATGGCAGACAGGCAAGCCGACAGGTAACAGGCAGGTAACTGGAATCAGGAGCTGATGGCTGAAACAGAGTTAGACTGCACAGGAACAACATTGCTCGGGCACCTACATTAAGGAGGAAGCCCTTAATATAGGGTGGAGTCTTCCAGCATTGGCTGGAGACTGATTTGGAAAATGCGCGCGGCTCCTTTAAGAGCGGGGGAGGGTGCGGGCGTGCGCCCTAAGGCCAGTAGCAGGGAAGGAGCGCGCGGGACCAGCAGGGCGGAAGGAGGACGCCATAGGCGCAGAGGGGGCTGGGAGCACTGAGGACGCTGAGCGCAGGTGAGGAGAGCGACGTCCCTGTCTGGCAGCAGGCAGGGACGCAGGCGCTACAGTACCCCCCCTCTAGGCCCCCCCTTCTTTAGGCCAGAAAGAAATTTAGCTAGGATAAGAGGGGCATGGATGTTCTCCCGAGGTTCCCAGGTTCTCTCCTCAGGACCAAACCCCTTCCAATCCACCAAAAAATAAGTCTTTCTTCCTACCCTTTTTGTGGCCAGAATGTTCTCTACCTCAAATTCATCATCAGCAGACACTGGAGCAGGAGGTGTACCTGTAGACTTAAAAAAAGAGTTAAGAACCACAGTTTGAGGAGAGATACATGAAAAGAATTAGGAATTCTCAAATTGGCCGGGAGTTTCAATTTATAGGACACCGGATTGATCTGACTGATGATCTCAAAAGGACCGATGAACCGAGGACCTAACTTGTAGGACGGAATTTTGAGTCGAACATATTTGGACGAAAGCCAGACTTTGTCCCCAGGACGGAATTGAGGAGGATCCAGACGTTTTTTGTCAGCATGTCTTTTCATGCGCTCGGATGACTGAATGAGTGCGGACCGGGTACTCTCCCAGATGGAGGAGAATTCTCTAACCAGAGATTCCGCAGCTGGATTGTCCACAGAGATGGAAACAGGGACAGGGATCCGAGGGTGCTGACCGAAGACTACAAAAAACGGAGACTTGGTGGAAGATTCGCTCTCATGATTATTGTAGGAGAATTCGGCCCAAGGCAGGAGCTCCACCCAGTCAGAATGGTGGGCATTAACGAAGTGTCGAAGATAACTGGTCAAATTCTGATTTATTCGTTCAACTTGTCCATTGGACTGTGGGTGGTAAGCGGAGGAAAAATCCAGGGTGACGTCTAGCAACTTACAAGTGGCTCTCCAGAAACGTGAGGTGAACTGAACCCCACGATCCGACACAATGTGACGAGGCAGACCATGAAGACGGAAGATGTGGCGGATAAAGTCTTTAGCCAACTCGGGTGCAGACGGAAGACCTGGCAGAGGAATGAAGTGAGCCATCTTGGAAAAGTGGTCAGCGACCACTCAAATGACCGTACAACTGGCAGAGACGGGCAGATCTGTTATGAAGTCCATGGCTATATGCTGCCAGGGGGCAGCGGGTACAGGAAGCGGAAGAAGACGGCCGGTAGGCAGGTGTCTCGGAACTTTGTTGCGGGCACAGGAAACACAGGCAGAAACAAAGTCTATTACGTCTTTGTGCAGGGTAGGCCACCAATAATGCCGAGTAATGAGTTGGAGGGTCTTTTTTTGACCAGCGTGGCCAGCGAGTTTAGACGAGTGACCCCAATGTAGGATTCTCTTCCGATCGGTCTCTGATACGAACGTCTTACCAGGAGGGAGACGATTTAGACTCACGGGAGCCACCTGCATCACTCTGGCGGGATCGATGATATGTTTAGGCTCATCTTCGAGATCCGACACCAGGAAAGACCGAGACAAGGCATCCGCCTTGACGTTTTTGTCAGCTGGGCGAAAATGCAAAAGAAAATCGAAGCGGGCAAAAAAAAAGGACCACCGGGCTTGGCGAGGATTAAGTCTCTGTGCCTGCTCGAGGTATGCCAGATTTTTGTGATCCGTGTAGATGATTACCGGATGAAGAGCCCCTTCGAGTAGGTAACGCCACTCCTCCAATGCCAACTTAATGGCCAATAACTCTCGATCTCCTATGGAGTAGTTGCGCTCGGAGGAGGAGAAGAGTTTGGAGAAGAAACCGCAGGACACCATCCTCCCGGATGGCGATTTTTGGGTAAGAACCGCTCCGGCTCCAGCAGAGGAAGCGTCCACCTCCAGGAAGAACTGCTTGTTGCCATCCGGGCGATGCAGCACTGGAGCGGAAGAGAAGGCCTGTTTCAGAGAAAGGAAGGCCTCCTCTGCTTCGGTCGTCCACTGTTTGGGGTTAGCATCCTTGCGAGTGAGCGCTGAGATTGGAGCAGTCCTGGAAGAGAAGTGCGGTATGAAGAGACGGTAATAGTTGGCGAATCCCAGGAACCGCTGAATGGCCTTCAACCCTCCGGTCGGGGCCACTTCTCGATGGCAGACAATTTCTCCGGATCCATTCGTAGGCCTGTCTGAGAAATGATGTAGCCCAGAAACGGAAGCGATGTCTGCTCAAAGAGGCACTTCTCATATTTGGCGAAGAGGTGATTCTGCCTGAGCCTGAGCAGAACCTGACGAACATCCCTCCGGTGAGACTGAAGATCCGGAGAGAAGACCAAGATGTCGTCAAGGTACACCACAACGCAGGAATAGAGAAGGTCCCGGAAGATGTCGTTGACCAACTCCTGAAAGACTGCTGGAGCATTACAGAGACCAAAGGGCATCACCAAGTACTCGTAGTGGCCGTCCCGGGTGTTGAATGCCGTCTTCCATTCATCTCCTCGACGGATACGAACCAGGTTGTATGCTCCACGAAGATCTAGTTTGGTGAAGACTCTAGCCCCTCTAAGACGATCAAACAGTTCTGGAATGAGCGGAAGAGGGTACTTATTCTTCACCGTGATCGAATTTAGGCCTCTGTAGTCAATACAGGGACGGAGAGATTCGTCTTTCTTTTTAACGAAGAAAAACCTGCTCCCGCTGGGGAGGTAGATTTCCGGATAAATCCCTTTGCTAAGTTCTCCTCGATATATTCGGACATCGACCTGGTCTCAGCAGCAGACAACGGGTAAATACGCCCACGGGGAGGCGTAGTACCGGGTAACAGGTCAATCGGGCAATCATATGGTCTATGCGGGGTAATGTCTCTGCTTCCTTTTTATTGAAGACATCAGCAAATGACCAATATGGAATCGGGAGTCCAGGTAGATTAGCAGGTGTAGGAGAAGAATAGACAGGATGAACAGGCACCAGACACGTTTTATGACAGTCCTGTCCCCAGCGAAGAACCTCTCCATTCTGCCAGTCGAGCACAGGTGCATGTTTTTGGAGCCAAGGCAGACCTAGTAAGAAAGCATGAGAGAGTCCAGGCAGAACATGAAATGAGATGCTCTCAGAATGCAACATTCCCACCTGCAGGGTTATGACTTCGGAGATAAGTCGGATGGGACGAGGTAGGAGGCCCCCATCCACAGCAGCAACAGATACAGGTTCAACAAGAGGTTTGGTGGGAATGTGATACTTCTCTACTAGAGCCTGTGACACGAGATTCCCAGCTGCTCCAGAATCAAGTTGGGCCATTTCGAAGTGGCGGTTCTTACCGATCAGAATTGAAACCGACAGCAGCAGGGATGAAGAGGATTTATTTTTGTCTAGATTGACCTCTCCGAGCGAACCTAGACACAGGCGTTTTCCCGACTTCTCCGGACAGGTTTGGATCCAGTGCTCCTTACTGCCGCAGTAGAAGCAACTTTTCTCGGCACGGCGTGAGTCCTGACGGCTTTGACCATCTTGGTCTGGTCGACCTGTATAGGCTCAGCAGTGTGCACCTGAGGAGAAATGGAAGAGGTTATAGATCTCTGACACGAGGGTGCAAGATGGGAAAATTCTTTTTTACGGGTGATCTCTTTGGCTCGTTCCTGGAACCGTAGATCAATTCGATTGGCAAGATTTATTAAATCATCTAGAGAGGTTGGAACGTCCCGACCGGCAAGTTCGTCTTTAATACGGCCGGACAGACCCTCCCAGAAGACCGAAATTAGAGCTTCATTGTCCCAAGCTAGTTCTGAGGCTAAAGTCCGGAACCGTATGGCATATTGACCAACGGTGAGACTCTCCTGACGGAGACGCAGCAGAGATGATGCAGAGGAAGTCTTCCGTCCAGGTTCGTCGAATACCTTCCGGAAGGCCGAGAGAAAAGCAGGCAGGTCAGATACCAGAGGATCCTCTCTCTCCCAGAGAGGATTAAGCCAGGCCAGGGCTTCTCCGGTGAGATGGGACATGATGAAGGCAATTTTGGCCCGGTCAGAGTTAAACTGGTGTGCCAGGAGTTCAAAATGCAGGGTGCACAGATTAATGAAACCCCGAGCCAGAGCAGGATCGCCTCCAAACCTAGGAGGAGCTGACAGTCGGGGTCCGGGAATGGAAACCACGGAATTGGGAATCAGCGGGACTGACGGAAGATGAGTCATGGCTCCAGCGATGGTTGCAAGTGATGATTTCAGAGTGTCCAGACGGGATTTGACGTTCCGCAGGTGACCCAGGATGGTCTCCTGTTGAGACCTCTGGCGAGACAGCTCATGACACAGTTCCGGGAGTGAAGGGTTTGGGTGCCACCGGGTTCCATGGCCCGAGCAAACTGTAACGGGTCTGGGGGGTGGAACTACTGACGAGACAGGTCAGGTTGGTGGAACCACAAAGCTTTATTATACAAGAGATTTTACTTGTAAGAGAGCGGGTGGCACCTGGGAAAAGGGCAGGGATTCACGGCAGAGGATATAGGTAGTTTCTGGACAGGCAGGTTTGTCATAGCAAGTGACCAAGGAAGTCTCTGGGCAGGCAGGTTGTAACGGTAAGTAACCGAGGCAGTCTCTGGACAGGCAGGTTGTCACGGCAAGTGACCAAGGCAGTCTCTGGGACAGGCAGGTTGTCACGGCAAGTGACCAGGCAGTCTCTGGGACAGGCAGGTTGTCACGGCAAGTGACCAGGCAGTCTCTGGGCAGGCAGGTTGTCACGGCAAGTGACCAGGCAGTCTCTGGGACAGGCAGGTTGTCACGGTAAGTGACCAGGCAGTCTCTGGGACAGGCAGGTTGTCACGGCAAGTGACCAGGCAGTCTCTGGGCAGGCAGGTTGTCACGGCAAGTGACCAGGCAGTCTCTGGGCAGGCAGGTTGTCACGGCAAGTGACCAGGCAGGCAGGTTGTCACAACAAGTGACCAGGCAGACTCTGGGCAGGCAGGTTGTCATGGCAAGTGACCAGGCAGTCTCTAGACAGGCAGGTTGTCACAGCAAGTGACCAGGCAGGCTCTAGACAGGCAGGTATATACGACCTGATATGGTGGAGCCTCCAGGTAGGCTGCAGTCGGATGGCAGATGATCGCTCCCAGGTGAGCAGGCAAGAGCCGGGGATCTCTGCAGATGATGTCCGAACTTCCGGATGGAGCTGCAGTCGGATGGCAGATGATCGCTCCTAGGTGAGCAGGCAAGAGCCGGGGATCTCTGCAGATGATGTCCGAACTTCCAGATGGAGCTGCAGTCGGATGGCAGATGATCGCTCCCAGGTGAGCAGGCAAGAGCCGGGGATCTCTGCAGATGATGTCCGAACTTCTGGATGGAGCTGCAGTCGGATGGCAGATGATCGCTCCTAGGTGAGCAGGCAAGAGCCGAGGATCTCTGCAGATGACGTCCGAACCTCTGGATGGAACTGCAGACGGATGGCAGACAGGCAAGCCGACAGGTAACAGGCAGGTAACTGGAATCAGGAGCTGATGGCTGAAACAGAGTTAGACTGCACAGGAACAACATTGCTCGGGCACCTACATTAAGGAGGAAGCCCTTAATATAGGGTGGAGTCCTCCAGCATTGGCTGGAGACTGATTTGGAAAATGCGCGCGGCTCCTTTAAGAGCGGGGGAGGGTGCGGGCGCGCGCCCTAAGGCCAGTAGCAGGGAAGGAGCGCGCGGGACCAGCAGGGCGGAAGGAGGACGCCATAGGCGCAGAGGGGGCTGGGAGCACTGAGGACGCTGAGCGCAGGTGAGGAGAGCGACGTCCCTGTCTGGCAGCAGGCAGGACGCAGGCGCTACAATCATGTATTTCAGAGATTTTTTTCAGGAAACCCTGGTGTAAGCGCTCAGCGCTGAGCGCAGGATAAATGTGCGCTGAGCCTTACTGTGATCTTTGGGAGGCAGAATGAAAAAATCAACAGTATGTGAAGAATTGGTTTTATTTATTTTTTACGTCATTCCTCATGCGGTATAAGTGATTAGGCGACTTTTTTCTTCGGTCGGTGCAATTACAGCGATACCAGATTTTGGCTGCTGTCACACACTAAAAGACTTTTTATTGCAAAAAATAGTTTTTGCATCACCATATTTTGAGAGCTATAATAATGCCATGGGGTCTCCGATCCAAAGACAGCCCTCTGCCGGCTCCCAGAATGCTGTGATCTCATTTGAGATTTTAATCAATCCCACCTTTATATGTAGTGGAGGAAGAAACATTTTTGTTGGAGCAACTAAAGGATTATGCTGAACATTGTCTCTACCTGGAGCATAGATGCTTCTCTATCCCCAATCACGACGAACATAATGCTCTACTGTCCCATAAACACAAAAAGCAACAATATTTTGTGAAACCTCCTTGCATTCCCATTAGCAGACCAATCACTTTCAAATCTCCACAGATATTTCATTGATGATGCTTATATTGTATGGCATTCAAGACAACTGACATATTTTTCATAACTTTCCTTTAACCCCTTAACGACCAAGCCATTTTGTAGGTTAACCCCTCTCTGACATTAGACGTACTATCCCGTCCATAAAACCCGTGCCATTCTGACCATGGACGGGATAGTACGTCATAGGCGATCAGCTGCGCTCCTGAGGGGAGCGCAGCTAATCGCCGCCGGGTGTCAGCTGATTATCACAGCTGACACCCGTGACTGTGTGTCAGGAGCGGTCACGGACCGCTCCCGGCACATTAACCCCTTGCACACGCGCGATCAAACATGATCGCGGTGTACTGGGGGCACAGGGGAGGATCGCGCAGGGTGGGGGCTCCCTGCGCGCTCCCCTGAGACCCTCAGAGCAGCGGGATGTGATCGCGCTGCTCTGAGGGCTTCCTCCCTCCCAGGACCCGGATCCAAGATGGCGCTGGGGTCCTGGAGGGAGGCGGCTTCCTCAGTGCCTGCCGAGAGCAGGCATGAGGAAGCGTCCTGCACTGCCTGTCACATCGCTGGTGTGACAGAGTGCTGTGCACACTGTCACACCAACGATCTGATGAAATACAGTGATGTCCCACCCTGGGACAATGTAAAAAAGTAAAAAAAAGTAAAAATAAACATGTGTAAAAAAAAATCCAAAATAAAAAAAAAAAAAAAAAATATTCCCCAATAAATTCATTACTTATTGTAAATAAAAAAAAAAACAATAAAAGTACACATATATGGTATCGCCGCGTCCGTAACGACCCCCCCTATAAAACTGTCCTACTAGTTAACCCCTTTTGTGAACCCCTTAAAAAATAAAAAATAAAAACGAAGCAAAAAATCAGTGCTTTATCATCATACCGCTGAAAAAAAGTGGAATAACACGCGATCAAAAAGACGGATATAAATAATCATGGTACCGCTGAAAACGTCATCTTGTCCCACAAAAAACGAGCCGTCACACAGCATCATCAGCAAAAAAATAAAAAAGTTTATAGCTCGCAGAATAAAGCGATGCAAAAATAATTATTTATATAAAATTGTTTTTATTCTATAAAAGCGCCAAAACATAAAAAAATGATATAAATGAGGTATCGCCATAATCGTACTGACCCGAAGAATAAAACTGCTTTATCGATTTTACCACACGCGGAACAATAAAAACGCCTCACCCAAAAGAAATTCATGAATTGCTGATTTTTGTTCATTCTAACCTCCCAAAAATCGAAATAAAAAGCGATCGAAAATGTCACGTGCTCAAAATGGTACCAATAAAAGCGTCACCTCGTCCCGCAAAAATTAAGACCTCACATGACTCTGTGGGCCAAAATATGCAAAAATTATAGCTCTCAAAATGTGGCGATGCAAAAAACTACTTTTTGCAATAAAAAGCGTCTTTTAGCGTGACAGCTGCCAATCATAAAAACCGCTATAAATAGTAAATCAAACCCCCCTTTATCACCCCCTTAGTTAGGGAAAAATAATAAAATAAAAAAAATGTATTTATTTCCATTTTCCCATTAGGGTTAGGGTTAAGGTTTCGGCTAAAGTTAGGGTTAGGGTTGGCGCTAAAGTTAGGATTAGGGTTAGAGTTAGGATTAGGGTTAGGGTTGGGATTAGGGTTGGGACTAGGTTTAGGGGTGTGTTGGGGTTAGGGTTGGAGTTAGAATTGGGGGGTTTCCGCTGTTTAGGCACATCAGGGGCTCTCCAAATGTGACATGGCGTCTGATCTCCATTCCAGCCAATTCTGCGTTGAAAAAGTCAAACGGTGTTCCTTCACTTCTGAGCTCTGCCATGCGTCCAAACAGTAGTTTATCCCCACATATGGGGTATCAGCGTACTCTGGACCCCAAGAGTTATTGTGAAATTTGTCCTATTTCTTCTGTTACCCTTGGGAAAATAAAAAACTTGGGGCGAAAATATTATTTTTGTAAAAAAAATAAGATTTTTTTGTTTTTACGGCTGTACATTATAAACTTCTGTGAAGCACTTGGGGCTTCATAGCGCTCACCACACATCTAAATAAGTTCCTTGTGGGTCTATTTTCCAAAATGGGGTCACTTGTTGGGGATTTCCACTGTTTAGGCGCATCAGGGGCTCTCCAAATGCGACATGACGCCCCCAGACCATTCCATCAAAGTCTGCAATCCAAAACGTCACTACTTCCCTTTCCGAGCCCTGACATGGCCCATACAGTAGTTTTCTCCCACATATTGGGTATCAGCGTACTCAGGACAAATTGGACAACAACTTTTGGGGTCCAATTTCTCCTGTTACCCTTGTGAAAATAAAATATTGGGGGCGAAAAAATCATTTTTGTAAAAAAAAAAGGATTTTTTATTTTTAACGGCTGTGCGTTATAAACTTCTGTGAAGCACTTCGGGGTTCAAAGTGCTCACCACACATCTAGGTAAGTTCCTTGTGGGGTCTATTTTCCAAAATGGGGTCACTTGTGGGGGGTTTCCACTGTTTAGGCGTATCAGGGGCTCTCCAAATGCGACATGACGCCCCCAGACCATTCCATCAAAGTCTGCAATCCAAAACGTCACTACTTCCCTTCCGAGCCCTGATGTGCACCCATACAGTAGTTTTCTCCTACATATTGGGTATCAGCGTACTCAGGACAAATTGGACAACAACTTTTGGGTTCCAATTTCTTCTGTTACCCTTGTGAAAATAAAATATTGGGGGCGAAAAATCATTTTTGTAAAAAAAAAAAAGGATTTTTTATTTTAAGGCTGTACGTTATAAACTTTAGTGAAACACCTGGGGGTTCAAAGTTCTCACCACACATCTAGATAAGTTCCTTGAGGGGTCTAGTTTCCAAAATGGTGTCATTTGTGGGGGGTTTCCACTGTTTAGGCAGATCAGGAGCTCTCCAAACACGACATGGCGTCCAGCCAATTCTGCGTTGAAAAAGTGAGACGGCGCTCCTTCCCTTCCAAACTCTGCCATGCACCCAAACAGTGGTATACCCCCACATATGGGGTATCAGTGTACTCAGGACAAATTGCACAATAACTTTTGGAGTCTTGTTACCCTTGGAAAAATAAAAATTCGGGTGAAAAGATCATTTTTGTGGAAAAAATATGATTTTTAAATTTTACGGCTCTACGTTATAAACTTGTGTGAAGCACTTGAGGGTTGAAATTGCTCATCAAAGATCTAGATAAGTTCCTTAGGGGTCTAGTTTCCCAAATGGGGTCATTTGTGGGGGGTTTCCACTGTTTAGGCACATCAGGGGCTCTCCAAATGCAACATGGCATCCAATCTCAATTCCAGCCAATTTTGGTTGGAAAAAGTCAAATGGTGCTCCTTCCCTTCCGAGCTCTGCCGTGCGCCCAAACAGTGGTTCCCCCCCACATATGGGGCATCAGCGTACTCAGGACAAATTGGACAACAACTTATGTGGTCCAATTTCTCCTGATACCCTTGGGAAAATAAAAAATGAGTGACTAAAAGATAATTTTTGTGGGAAAAAAATAGGATTTTTTATTTTCATGCCCGGGCATTATAAACTTGTGTGAAGCACTTGGGGGTTCAAAGTGCTCACCAAAGATCTAGATAAGTTCCTTAGGGGGTCTAGTTTCCAAAATGGGGTCACTTGTGGGGGATTTCCACTGTTTAGGCTCATCTGGGGCACTGCAAATGGAACATGACCCCCATCAACGTCTGCATTCCAAAACGTTACTACTTCCTTTCCAAGCCCTGCCGTGCGCCCAAACAGTTTTCCACCCACAATATGGGGTATCAGCGTACTCAGGACAAATTGGACAACAACTTTTGGGTCCAATTTCCTTGGGAAAATTCAAAAATTTAGGACTAAAAAATCATTTTTGTGGAATTTTTTTTTTTTTTTTTTACACCCAGGCATTATAAACTTTTGTGAAACACTTGGGGGTTCAAAGTGCTCACAACAGATCTAGATAAGTACCTTAGGGGGTCTAGTTTCCAAAATGGTGTCACTTGTGGGGGTTTCCACTGTTTAGGCGCATCAGAGGTTCTCCAAGCGCGACATGGCGTCCAATCTCAACTCCAGCCAATTTTAGTTTGAAAAAGTCAAACGGCGCTCCTTCCCTTACGAGCTCTGCCGTGTGCCCAAACAGTGGTTTTCCCCCACATATGGGGTATTGGCGTACTCAGGAGAAATTGCATAACAACCTTATCTGTCCATTTTCTTTCTTTCTTGTGAAAATAAAAAAAAAGTTTGTAAAAGATCATTTTTGTGGCTAAAAGTTAAATATTCATTTTTTCCTTCCACGTTGCTTTAGTTCCTGTGAAGCACCTGAAGGGTTAATAAACTTCTTGAATGTGGTTTTGAGTACCTTGAGGGGTGCAGTTTTTAGAATGGTGTCACTTTTGGGTATTTTCTGTCATGTAGACCCTCAAAGTGACTTCAAATGTGAGGTGGTCCCTAAAAAAAATGGCTTTGTAAATTTTGTTGTAAAAATGAGAAATCGCTGGTCAACTTTTAACCCTTATAACTTCCTAACAAAAAAAAATTTTGATTCCAAAATTGTGCTGATGTAAAGTAGACATGTGGGAAATGTTTATTTCTTAACTATTTTGTGTTACATATTTCTCTGTTTTAAGGGAATAAAAATTCAAAGTTTGAAAATTGCTAAATTTTCAAAATTTTCGCCATATTTGCGTTTTTTTCAAAAATAAACGCAAGTTATATGGAAGAAATTTTACCACTAACATGAAGTACAATATGTCACGAGAAAACAATCTCAGAATCGCGAAGATCCGTTGAAGCGTTCCGGAGTTATAACCTCATAAAGAGACAGTGGTCAGAATTGTAAAAATTGTCCCGGTCATTAACGTGCAAACCACCCTTGGGGTGAAGGGGTTAAAGACCAGGCCAATTTTTACAATTCTGACCACTGTCTATTTATGAGGTTATAACTCTGGAACGCTTCTACGGATCTTGGCGATTCTGAGTTTGTTTTCTCGTGACATATTGTACTTCATGATAGTAGTAAAATTTCTTCGATATAACTTGCGTTTATTTATGAAAAAAATGGAAATATGGCAAAAATCTTGAAAATTTTGCAATTTTCAAACTTTTAATTTTTTATGCCATTAAATCAGAGAGATATGTCACAAAAATTAGTTAATAAATAACATTTCCAACATGTCTACTTTTACATTAGCACAATTTTGGAACCAAAATTTTTTTTTGTTAGGAAGTTATAAGTGTTAAAAGTTGACCAGCAATTTCTCATTTTTCCAACAAAATTTACAAAACCATTTTTTTAGGGGCCACCTCACATTTGAAGTGAATTTGAGGGGTCAATATGACAGAAAATACCCAAAAGTGACACCATTCTAAAAACTGCACCCCTCAACGTGTTCAAAGCCACATTCAAGAAGTTTATTAACCCTTTAGGTACTTCACAAGAATTGAAGCAATGTGGAAGGAAAAAATGAACATTTAACTTTTTTTCCCAAAATTTTTCTTTCGGCACAATTTTTTTAAATTTTGTCAAGGGTATCAGGAGAAAATGAACCACATATATTTGTTGTACAATTTCTCCAGAGTACACCGATACCCATGTGTGGGGGTAAACCACTATTTGGGCGCATGGCAGAGCTCGGAAGGGAAGCAGCGCCATTTGACTTTTTGGCTGGAATTGAGATTGGACGCCATGTCGCATTTGGAGAGTCCCTGTGTGCCTAAACAGTGGAAATCCCCCACAAGTGAACCCATTTTGGAAACTGGACCCCCCAGGGAACTTATCTAAATGTGTTGTGAGAGCTTTTAACCCCAAGGGCTTCACAGAAGGTTATAACGTAGAGCCATAAAAATTAAAAAATCATATTTTTTCCACAAAAATTATCTTTTCATCCCAATTTTTATTTTCCAAAGGATAAAAGGACCCCAAAAGTTATTGTGCAATTAGTCCTGAGTACGCTGATACCCCATATGTGGGGGTAAACCACTATTTGGGCGCATGGCAGAGCTCGGAAGGGAAGCAGCGCCATTTGACTTTTTTGGCTGGAATTGAGATTGGACGCCATGTCGCATTTGGAGAGTCCCTATGTGCCTAAACAGTGGAAACCCCCCACAAGTGACCCCATTTTGGAAACTAGACCCCCAATGAACTTATCTATAAATGTGTTGTGAGAGCTTTTAACCCCCAAGGGCTTCACAGAAGGTTATAACGTAGAGTCGTAAAATTAAAAAATCATATCTTTTCCACAAAAATGATCTTTCCACCCCCAATTGTTATTTTCCAAAGGGTAACAGGACCCCAAATGTTATTGTGCAATTAGTCCTGAGTACGCTGATACCCCATATGTGGGGTAAACCACTATTTAGGCGCATGGCAGAGCTCGGAAGGTAAGCAGCGCCATTTGACTTTTTTGGCAGGAATTGAGATTGGACGCCATGTCGTATTTGGAGAGCCCCTGTGTGCCTAAACAGTGGAAACCCCCCACAAGTGACCGCATTTTGGAAACTAGACCCCCCAAGGAACTTATCTAGATGTGTGGTGAGATCTTTGAACCCCAAGGGCTTCACAGAAGGTTATAACGTAGAGCAGTAAAAATTAAAAAATCATATCTTTTCCACAAAAATGATCTTTCCACCCCAAATGTTATTTTCCAAAGGGTAACAGGACCCCAAAAGTTATTATGCAATTTGTCCTGAGTACGCTGATACCCCATATGTGGGGGGTAAACCACTATTTTGACGCATGGCAGAGCTCGAAAGGGAAGGAGCGCCTTTTTCAAATGCAGACTTTGATGGAATGGTCTGCAGGTGTCATGTCACGTTTGGAGAGCCCCTGATGTGCCTAAACAGTAGAAACCCCCACAAATGACTCCATTTTGGAAACTAGACCCCCCAAGGAACTTATCTAGATGTGTGGTGAGCACTTTGAACCCCAAGTGCTTCACAGAAGTTTATAACGTAGAGCCGTGAAAATAAAAAAATCATATTTTTTTCCACAAAAATAATATTTTTGCCCCCAAATTTTTATTTTTATAAGGGTAACAGGAGAAATAGGACTCCAAAAGCTATTGTGCAATTTGTCCTGAGTACGCTGATATCCCATATGTGGGGGGGAACCACTATTTTGATGCATGGCAGAGATCGGAAGGGAAGGAGCACCGTTTTTAAATGCAGACTTTGATGGAATGGTCTGTGGGTGTCATGTCGCGCTTGGAGAGCCCCTGATGTGCCTAAGCAGTAGAAACCCCCACAAATGACCCTATTTTGCAAACTAGACCCCCAAGGAACTTATCTAGATGTGTGGTCAGCACTTTGAACCCCAAGGGCTTCACAGAAGTTTATAACGTAGAGCCGTGAAAATAAAAAAATCATATTTTTTTCCACAAAAATGACCTTTTTGCCCCCAAATTTTTATTTTTCTAAGGGTAACAGGAGAAATAGGACCCCAAAAGCTATTGTGCATTTTGTCCTGAGTACGCTGATACCCCATATGTGGGGGGGAACCACTGTGATCGCCTTACTGCGATCTTTGGGAGGCACAATGACAAATCCTCAAAAGGTGAAGAATTGGTTTTCTTTTTTGCGCCGTTCCTCGTGCGGTATTAGTGATTAGGCGACTTTATTCCTCGGATCGGTGCGATTACAGCGATACCAGATTTACATCCTTTTTTCATGTTTTTGTTTTGTCACACACTAAAAGATTCTTTTTTTTTGAATAATTTTTTGTAAGAAATTTTTGCATCGCCGTATTTTGAGAGCTATATTTTTCCATATTTCGGCCGACAGTTATCTGTGGGCTTATTTTTTGCGGGACGAGCTGACGTTTTTATTGGTACCATATTTGGGCACATAACGTTTTTTGATTGCTTCCTATTCCGATTTTTGTGGAAGCAGAATGAACAAAAACCAGCAATTCAGGAATTGTTTTTTTGTTTTTTTTTTCCTCCGTTCCGTGTGTGGTAAAATTGATAAAGCAGCTTTATTCTTCGGGCTACTACGATTACAGCGATACCTCATATATATATATTTTTTTATGTTTTGGCGTTTTTTACACAATAAAAAATTTTATAGAAAAAATAATTATTTTTGCATCAGTTTATTCCGCGAGCTATAACTTTTATATTTTTTCACTGATGATGCTGTATAGCAACTTGTTTTTTGTGGGACAAGATGACGTTTTCAGCGGTACCATGATTATTTATATCTGACTTTTCGATCGCGTGTTATTGCACTTTTTCCAAGCGGTATGATGATACAGCTTGGAAAAAGTATAATTTACTACTTTTTTGTGTTTTTTTTACGGCTTTCACTGAAGGGGTTAACTAGGGTTACGCTTTTATAGATGGGATTTTTACGGACATGGCGATACCAAACATTTGTATTTTTTTTGTTTTTTATTTTTTTTATTACATAAAATGTGTATTTTTTAGGGGATTTTTTTAAAATTATTTTTTAATATTTTTTTTACAATTTTTTTTTAAAAAATGATTTTTTTTAACTTGTCCCTTTATGGGACTTTCACTTTTTTTTACTTTTTATTGCAGTTACAATGCATTGCAATGCTCCAGCATTGCAATGCATTGTACCTATGGGGAAAGCTGCTGTGAGCATGATCACAACAGCTTTACATAGCTAGATGACCCGGAGGTTGTCATGACAACCCCCGGGTCATCAAGGCAGAGATCGGGCCCTGCAAATACATTGCAGGGCGCCGATCTGAGGCAGAGGGAGCTCCCGACCTCTGCCTCTCCCTGAGCGCTGTGATCGCGCTCGATCGCAGCAGTCAAGGGGTTAACAGCCAGGGGCGGTGGGGGCTCCGCTCCTGGCTGTCAGTGCAGGAAGCCTGGCCACTGCAGCACCGGCTCCTGCACTGATCGCGCTGGAGAAGCTGAATTTTCAGCTTCTCCTGCGCGATCGCTGCTGTGTTTGGTCAGTCAGATTGACTGACCAAGCACAGCGCTGTAGGTGCGGGGACCGACGGCAAAGGTCCCCGCACCGCTTGCCGTACCTGTCAGCTGTCTGTGACAGCTGTCGGCACTGATCTACCACTGCGTGTTTACACGCAGTGGTAGATCAAAGGCATGACGTGCACAGTCCGTCCTGGTGCCGGAACGGACACCCGGCCATGACGGACTGTGCACGTCATTGGACATTAAGGGGTTAAATGACATGAATGTGCAATAGGGATTGATGATTTCATATTTCCATTGTGAAGCAACACTGCTTTCAAACTTTTCTGGGATGAGTCGATAAACAATCGTCAATCTGCAACTAAATACTCTTGATTCAGTTCTTCAAAGACGAAATTCACATTGTTACAGTACACCATTGGTACATCAACCGTGAAAAATTGTTAAACTGTTACTTCTGTTTCGGTAATAACACACTTTGACATCATCATGAAGAAGATTCTTCTGTTTCTATCTAGGTGCCAGAAGTTCAGCTTTATCTTTTGACAATGAAATGTCTCTGATGAGATCATTTAATTCATGTTAAGTAAAGCGTTCTGGCTGCTCAGCTGCTCCATAACGTACATACTCATCTTGACTTGAGGCCTCCATGTCTTCACCAGTAGATTCAGCTCCATAGTCTTCAAGTTCTACTTCATTTTCATCCAATCCAGACAATGGTGGTACAGGAACTGGCAAGGTACCATCATGTAGAACTGGCCTAATTGCAGATTCAAGTTCAGGATAATTAATCTTATATTTGTTCTTTGCAGAAAAGCCCTTCAGTTTGACAAAACAAACGTAGCAGTCATCACTATGTTTTTTGGGTTCTCTCCAAATCATGGGAACAGCAAATGGCATAGCCACTTTCCTCATATTCAACCAGTCATGAAGATCATTTGAACAACTTGAGCTTATCACATGAGGGGCTCAGCTTTTGTCTTATCACCAAGTGGACACTTATAGTACATCTGATACATCTTTTTAATATCATGAGTGATTGAATGTACTTCGCCTTTTGGTGTAAAATAACCACGCA